>CM029280.1:20109221-20330552 GCA_016920895.1 Vaccinium myrtillus | reverse complement strand
ATAGCTACCATTGTTCGAATAAGCTTATTTTTTTGCTTGTACGTGCTACTCGATGAGCTCTACAGAATGAAAGAGTCCGATCATTTTTTTGGACCAAATAGAAGCCCAAAACAATCCAAACTGAAAAAAAAAAAAAAACACCCTGGATGGGAGCTTGATCCATTGAAACTTGTGGTGAGCGCATATTCAAAAACTGCACTATGGCAAGTGGGGTGATAGTTAAGTTGGTAGAAATCATATAATGGTCAAATATCATGAACAATTACTAACAGCTGACACTTCTTGCATGTCGTAAAAAAAGAAAATTGCACTAGGTAGTTTAAACATAAAATTGTAAGTAAAGAAGTTTTATAATTTATACCTTTGATGTACATGTAATTTTAAAGTGTGCAATTTGATCCTACACGTAGACCTAAGAAAAATTAGGTATATGAGCATATCTAAGATAGTTGCCAACCAATATAACTCTCCGAAAATTGATTGGTGTAAAACAGGATTATGTACACCAACGATGGTGTTTGTGTTTGGGGTGGGCCTTGCGGGCCTGTGATTATTATTACAAAAAGGGGGCACACGAACATAGAGCAGCTTGGATTGGGTTGCAGGCCGACACAGAAGCCCAAAATAATATTGTTTTAGTTGGCCCACCGTGTGGGCTGACTTATAGCTTTGTCAATCATACAATATTGTTGGACTAGTATTATCATTTAAATCCTTCCATACTAGAAAGTAGAAAGAGAAAGGGACCTGATTCTCGTGTTTGTAACTACAGTGGCCGTGGTTTTATTATTAAAGAATTGTTATAAGGTCCATTATAGCTTTTTGTAACACCTTCTAGTCCACATAATGTTTTCATAACATCTCTAATCCACCAAACCACTTTTTTTATTCTCTTAGGTCCATTCTATTTTTTTACTAGACAAATGTACCCTTACATTAAATTTAAGGGTGCACTTTCCTATTATAGGGTTTTTAGTGGTTTAAGCACTTTCATAGGGTACCCTAGGATTTTAGGCACTTTCATAGGGTGCCCTAGGGTTTAGGTTTAGGCACTTTCACAGGGTACCCTAGGATTTTAGGCACTTTCATAGGATGCCCTAGAGTTTAGGTTTAGGGTGCACTTTCAAATTATAGGGTTTTAGTGGTTTAGGTTTTGAGTGGTACCCTAGGGTGTGGGGTGATGGCGACAGCGACGTGTGGAGTGATGTCGACGGGTGATAGGGTACCCTAGGTAAGGGCAGGTTCATTTGGGTTTTCAAACCCAGTTCTTGCGAGAACATGTCGGGCAAGACTAAGAAACCCAGTTCATTTGGGTTTTCAAACCCAGTTCATTTGGGGTGATGTCGAAGTGTGGGTTTTAATTTCTTTGACCTCTCTCTCTCTCTCTTACTTTTCTGACGGTAGTTCATTTGGGGTGATGTCGACGGGTTATTTTTGTCTTTTGAGCACGCGCGTGGACTGCAGGGCTTACGAAATTGCAGAGTGGACCCGATAGTTTACCAAATGTCTATAGTGGACCTCCCAACAATTTACCCTTTTATTATTACTCCCTCCGTCTCGAATTTCTTGTCTATTTACGGTCACGCGTGTCAATTTTCAATTGCTTATATCCTATCTATAATGTTTTTTATAATTTTGAAAATTTTGTTTAACAGGAGTAATCGAGAATTATCAAGCCAGATTCATTATATATATAACATTATACATTTGAAAACATAAATAATTTTTTGAGGTGTTGTGAATATTGTAAATGGACAAAAAATTTGTGACGGAGGGAGCAGCCCATGGGCTACAAATGCATTGTAAAGCTAAGTGCGTAATGCTAAAGACATAGATGGCCAGACACAGCTGCATCCAATTTAAGTAAGTTGGGCCTAATTACTTCACCTTATGTACCTCTTCGTATTACTCGTAAGTCATACCCGACTTTGAGGAATTTTTCTGGGCCTTTATAAACGGCCGAAGTCTATAAACATTACCATGACCCTTTCACGTTTGAACTGTTGCACTCTGGAAAATACTAGTAATGAGTTCTTGAATGGATTTTATCTAGATTTTATCAGATTTTATCAAGATCTGATAAAATCAAGGCTTGATTTTATCCATTCGTGGAGAGAGTTGATAAAATTTTAGATTTTTTAATGCAAAAATCTAAGATTTTATCAACTCTCTCCACGAATGGATAAAATCAAAGGTTTGATTTTATCAGATTTTGATAAAATCCATTCAAAAACTCAACTTAACCAATACTTTGTCCCATTAAAAAAACTTACGCTGAGTTTCCACTACTGTTTTATTTTTATTTTTTTTATATTTCTAATTTATTACATGAGGGAGGGAAGAATGAGATTCAATCCCGGAATGCAGTGTGGGGAATCCAAGAACCAGGCCCGGCCCTGAGATTTCCGGGGCCCTAAGCACAAAATAAATTTGGGGCCCTTTATATTTAAAGAAACACTACAAGTCAAAAGATACAAACAGTCCCAAACAAAAAACTTGCAAAAATTTGAATGTCGAAGTCACAAAAAGTACTTAACATTACATTTACTAATAAGTATCACTTGAACCTCGCTCTTCTTGCATTTTTAGAAGCAAATAAATCAATCAAACTAGCATAATCTAGTTTTGCTGCAAAATCATTTTCAATGGATAACATTGTTAATCCATTCAATCTTTCTTGTGACATGGTTGATCACCAAAGTTTCAAATTTGTCATTTTTCAAGTCTTCAACCACTAGTTCTGCTCGTTTACACTCGTAAAGAACTTATCAATTCCCCTTTGAGACTCGACTAATTGTTCGATTCTGTGCTTCTTTTTTTCTTTTTTCAATATCCTGATGGGTAACTTCTTTTAAGAGACATGATGAGCTGAGATAAAACAAATAAAAATTAAGGGGAAAAGGAAGCATTATTTTTTATGCCGACATATAGCGTATTTACTTTGTATATGCATAATGCATCAAAACAAGAACACTTCACAAACCACTATTAAACAAACAAATAGTTTCAAAAGTATAAAACAAATCACTAATGCCCAATATTATATATACTTGCAAAAGATAAATGTACAAGTCCAGTAAAAAAAAATGCATACCTTAGAGTTTGAGCATTTCCCGAATGATGATCTGCTGAATCGACAGTTGTAAAACCCAAATACCCAATATTATACGTGATCTGATCGGCAACATCCGTCGTCTACTTCTTTGCAATTTACGCCATTACGGTTTTGGTTTGATTAATTGATTTTCAATTTGGAGCTTGGGGGTTAGGGCAGACTTACAGTTGAGAAATGAGAAAATAAAATGGAGAAGTAGACTATTTAGAGAGAGAATCGAGAAACTGAGGTCATGTTCTGTTTTTTGTTTTCCTTTCGTTTTAATTTTTTTTTCCTTTAATGCTTCAGTACTGGGCCATTGTAAAAATTTGGGCCCTTGTTTTGTTTTTTAAATGGGCCTTACTTATTTAAGTTAGTTAGGGGCCTATTTTGTTTTTCTTGGCTTAAAAGACTCCTAGTCCACTATATATACCCATAATAGGAAGGTCCCATTTTTTGGGCCTTTTTTTAGGGGGCCCTAAGCCACTACCTGGTGGGCTTGGGCCCAGGGCCGGCTCTATCAAGAAGTCTAGCGCAGGAGTTTCCACTACCATTTAAAAGGTAATTTATTTCAGTTATCTATAGCGTGAAGATAAGTTATTCTCTTCACGTACGTCACAAAAATACCATTTTGAAAAAACTACATCCACTTTTGACTGCAGTGGCAAGGTGATGTTTTTTAAGTAAAAACTCACCCAAAGGTCTAATCTGCCATGCCTCTTCTTATCCCAACAACCAGCCAAGACCTGTAATCTAACTGGCTAACTAGTAGTGTCCATTTCTTTTTTATTAGAGGCTCCAACTTAGCTGATTAGAATTCCTAGCATTCTGGGTCAATAAATCACACTAAATGAATGATTACTAGGGCCGACCTTGACATTTGGGAGGCTTAAAACAAATTTTCAAAATAGGGTCATTTGGTTCTTTATCAAAAAAAATTCAATATAGGTAACTAATAAAAGATAAAATGATTAAACCTGATATTTTAGCTTGGAAATTTAATGAACATAAACTTTTAAACTTTTTTATACCATCAGAGATTTTTTTTTTCCCAAAGTACTGCTCATCGAATGCATTTTTCTAACTAATCATGTTATTATCTATGGTTCTAAGAATACTTTTTTTTAGCAATAGAGAATTATTAGTTTTAAGCATTTTCTATCGAAGTTTGTTGTTTCAAAATATATTATTTTAGTTTATTTGTTATTGTCAAAAGTGATTTATTTGTGAATTTGATAATAAAAGTTAAACATAAAATTAAAATAAATGAAATAATATATTAAAAAAATTATCAAATATGGTGTGGAAAATATTTGAACATTGGACTTCAGTAACATCTAACACTAAAAAGCTTTATTAATTTGTACTAATATAAGTGGTCAGTGGCGTAGCCAGAAAATTGGGTCAGTGCGGGCACAATTCATAAACGCCAGTACTTTTGTTATGAAAAAAAAAATCTCTTCTTAAAGAATTTCTAACATGTCGTAATTTTCATTTGAAAAGAGTTTACATTTATGGACAAATGTGCCTCTTAGTCTATTTGGTTGTACTTCTTGGCTTCCAAGGGGGAGGCTTAGGGTTCGAGTTAGTGGAGGCTTGAGATCCGTAAACATGTAGTTTCAAGGCAAAAATTCAGTGAATTGAGACTTATTTGTGAGTAATAAGTTATTCAGTGGCTCTGGGGCGATAGCGATGCCATAACTCTCTTCTCCATCACTTTTTTTTTGGGCCTTCATCACATATTCACGTATAACTCATAGATTAGTCTTAAGTCCCACATAAAAATGCACAGGAGAATTATATTATAAAACCAAGTAATGACTCTCAGGAGCACCAATTAATTTTTTGTAAGTGTAAAAAAATGATGTACCAATTTATATTTTTTACAGAAATGCAAAAAAAAAAAAAATTCCTCCTCAAAAATCCAGCGTGGGCTGTGCCCACACTGATCCCCATGTGGCTCCGCCACTGTAAGTGGTGGCCACACCACAAAAATAATCAGGTCACATTTCCAAAGCATGTTTTTTTATAAAAAAAAAATCTTGGGTGAAGGTTGTTGTCGTTTCCTCCAAAAATATCTTCTGATCCCTGATACACACATTATTTGTTATATGGTGATTCCACATATATGAAAGTAAATTGTATGGTTCACGGCTGCAATGAACAATAGACCCAAAAGGGAGAACGCCAATTGGTATTTGAAGTTCCGTCACAAAACTGATTTCCAATATTGTCCTTATGAAAAACTATATTTCATCATTGTTTTCACTATAACATTAATTAACCGTTATAACAAAATAGTAATATCACTTGAACTCAACTATATACTCACCAAAAATAAACGACTCATCCCACACAAAAAAAAAAAAAAACTATCCACTTCCTCTCCATGGATTTACACTTGCACGGTGTGTCTTGGCCTCTATAGGGATGGCAATGGATCGGTTTAGTCTGGATTTTGTGATTACCATGCCTAAACCCAAAGTATTTATCTATACCCAAATTCAAACCGATATCCGACAGGTATAATTTTTAGTGCACCATAACCAAACCATATGCATTTGGATTTTATCCTAACTGCACCAAACCCGCATTAATTAATATTCATTCCATTAATGAACATATGAAGGAAAAATGTTACTATATATTAAAACCAAAAAGGAACATCAATGCCTCCATTATTTTGGGATGAAGTCGACTACGATGCGAAGTCACCAATCTATCACTAGTGTTAAATGCCGACTCATAAGCAATAGAATACATGAGGATATAGCTAACATATCCTATAAGTAATATTATATGGATCAGTTTGGATTTGATTTGGGTTTGGATTTGACCGAATACTTGCTAAGACCAAACCCAAATCAAAAACCGTCGGCTATCATGTTTCGAAAACCAAACCCGCCCCATGGGTAGGAAAAAATAAAAAAAACCTCCCCGATAGGTTCGGTTTGGTTCGGGTATTCATTGATTTTGGGTGAAATTGTCATCCCTAGGCCTCTGGTTTGAAAGAACCACAGAGTCATACTGCTAGTACCTTTATTTCAATTTGGGCTCCTTATGCATTCTCTCTCGACTGTGAAAATCTTAAACAAACTTGTCGAGATGTTTTCTAATTCTTGATTATTTTCTAGACAAAAAATTAGAAAAAAATAAGCAAGTAAGCTAAGCTAGGAAAAATTATTGGGTGGTCCTGAAACACCGCCGTGTGTCATAAGCTAAGCTAGGATCGAGCACCAAACGGGGGGAATTCGATGTCATAAACATCATCTTTGTACGTATGATTTTTAGATTAGTTTGGAGGGATGTGAAGACACAGAAGCATTCGGCCATTAGCTACAAATAGTGTCTAATCTGATGGGATGTCATGGATCATGGGCCCATCGCCGTCAGGTTAGATGAATCCACCAGTTGATGCGATGGATGCTCCGCGATTTGCGGTGGGACTCTCTAAATCTCTATCTCAGGCTGAAGACTTAGAAGACAGACAGACAGACAGACATACAGTCGTGGTTACATGGTAACCCATTTTCTTTGTTTGGACCTTGTTGGTTCTTATAATGCTCCTTTTTTTCAAATGAGGAAATTGGTATAATCACGTGAAAGAAAAACCTCATAGTGGAGAAGAAATGATCTGTCAATAATGGAGAGATGCCGAACCTCTTAATTAGAAGTGTTCGAGGGTGGCCAATTATGCAAAAATTTTGCAATAGCTTTTTTCCGTTGGTATATAAAATACGTACGAGTACTTTTTTTTTTCTGGTACGTGAAAATGGAAATGCATGCATGGTATACCATCGGCTCCACGGGACTCTACCGCACTTACGTCAAGACTGAAGCTAATGTCTTAATTTCTACACATGTGATTCGCTTTTTTTTTTTTTTTTTTTTTTTTGCAGCAGTGACCAAATCCTTGCTAGAGCTCAAGGCGGAGCTCCATTCAATGCCTCTAACCGGAACCATTTCATGCCGTCTTTCTATACATGTGACTAGTGTTATGAGTATGTTTAGTCCTAATAAAAAGTTATGGAACTCAAACCTTAGCGTTGTACAACCAAATTCAAGTTTTTACAATGGAACCAAACCCCAATTTGTAAAATAGTGTGCTATTAGTACTTTTGTCTTGGTATCAGCTTTTGTCAAAGCAATTTCTACTTTGATAAATAAACAACTTTAGTAGCAAATTTTGACTTTTCTTCCGTTGAAAAATTTTGACTTTCGAGAATCCCCATCTTTTTCCTTTTGACTTATTTTTTGATAGTTTACTTTTGCCATAAATTCATCATCAACAAACATACCTAAGGGCATGTTCGGGAGCCTCGTTATAGATTGCATTTTGCATTTCGATTGTCAATTCTATATTATTGGATTATGGCCAAAATCGATTATGAATTTATAGAGTGTAAACGATGTGGACACAATATATTTTGCAACAAAGTAATGTTTAAGGAGTATAATGTTGAAAATAGACAATGAAACAGTTTTGTACCAAGTGGCTCTGAACAAGGCTGCTATATTTGGCCTTTCACTAATTCAGGTCAATATAACTCCAAATCAGGTTACAGGTGTCTTTATGATATTCGAAGAAGCAACAACCCCTCCAAATCAGGTTACAGGTGGCTTTATGATATTTGAAGACGCAACAACCCTTCCACTCACTCCTCTACCTGGATTTATAAGGATTACAATGTCTGGAATATAGTTTGGAATTTGGATCTCCCAGAACGTATTAAGGTTTTCCTCTAGAAGTGTTTAAAGGGTGTCCTACCAACAAAAGAGAACTTGGCTATGCATATAGCTCTTTTCCTTTGTTGCTATCCTATGGGTTATCTGGAAAAGCAAAAATTCTAAAGTCTTCGCAAATGAGCCCTTTCGTAGAGATATTGTTATCTCTATATATGGCAAAAGACAACGCGCTTTGGTTCTATAGAGCTTCTAATTGGCTCAGAAATTCTAGCACTCAAGCTCCGAAAACAGATAAATACCCGTCTATTAGTCTAAAGGATCACTCAGAGGGTTCTTCTACTCAAAGAGCTAGTGTCATTCGTGTCGACGGTGCATGAAAAAACGGAAATTCTTGGAGTGGGATTGGGTTTACAGCTAGAGACCCTAATGGAAACCTTCGCGCGCGATGTCTTCTTATTGTTCTAGTCCTATCCAGAAAGAAATCCAAGCAATAAATCAGGCGATTAAATGGTGTCTAAAAAAGGATTTTGATAATGTCTATATTCTCTATGATTGTTTCAATGCTATTATGCAGATAGGGAGCATGAGTGAGTGTCACCACAACGACACCTTTTTGATCCACAATCTGAGGAAGGAGATTGCTAAGCTGAATTTTTTACATAATCTCCAAGATAGACCGGGAAGAAGTCCAACGTGCTCATCTTCTAGCTAGACATGCGCTGGTCTTTTTGTTCCTCACCCGGACACCGTGATGGAATCTCATATCCTAGCTTTTGTTGTTGTATCTTTGTTGTCTATGTTCATATTTCTTGTTTATGTTGTTATCTAGTTTCAGTTCGCAGTTACTCATGTATTCTTTTGCCCTCAGGTTGGCTTTATTAATGATATTTCTATCTCCTTATCGAAAAAAAATTCCCCTAATTATTTATTGTGATATTATAATCTGTTGATGAGTAACTTTTTTAGATTCATAATTATTTATAGATATTGCTAATTAAAATGTAGTTTTATTAATTCCACTCCACAAAATTAGGTCATTGTTTGAAAGTCTCTGTTTTTTTGGTCTACCTCTTAAATATTACTTTAAAAAAATTACAAACCATGTAGTATTATTTTGCAATGGACATATAAATATATAATCATGCCAGAAAATTAACTTCATCGATAATCACAAAACAAAACAAATATAATTTTGACAAATTGTTAAAAAAACCCATCAAACAACCTAACCAACGTATTATACCCCAGAAATTGGATCCAATGAGGGCTTGGCTAAAATAGCTTTTTAATCAGTAGAAAAAATCTAGAATGCAAAAGTACATCTAGGGCTGATTACTAAAAAGTAAATGTCGAATGTAAAATGAAGAATGTGGCCTGCCAAACGAGAAAATTTGGGTACGGGGAGGGTATCACGCGGCACCCTCTCAGCATATCCGGGTCGTCCAAGACGGTCCGGATTGAAAGTGTCGTCTGGATTTTAAAAAAATTAGAAAAAGAAAAGGTGTTTCAATCAGGACCATCCAATGCAATTTTAGACGGTCCGGATGTGCCGAAGGGATGCGTACGTCACCCCTACTCTATTTGCACCCAAAATTTTATCCTACCAACGGGAGCTAACTCGATTGAACACGCTTTTGGATTTAGTGACTAGAGTTTCACAGAACAAGAATAGAAGTGTCAATCACGTTTAAGATACAAAAAATGGCCTGGTCTATGTTATCCTGTACAAAACAAGGAAACCCATGAACAAGATTTTTTTGTTCTTTTCTTAATCAGGTGTCCGGGTCTCTTGCGCGCACCTTAACTAATCACGGGAGTCAATCTCACAGTCTACTAGCGGCACCTCATTTAAAGCAAAAGCAAAATTCCATAGTCTACTAGCGGCACCTCATTTAAAGCAAAAGCAAAATTCCATATAAACAGGCCCAAAATCAGTTGATAACACTAAAGAGATTTCATATATGAAATATTAAGACGGAGCAAACCCAAGTCCCGAGCATCCACCGCTAAGCCAACCCCATGGAGTTGAACAAGAAACATGTGTCCTTGATTTTAAGTTATCCATTTTGAAGTTACAAATGGCCGGTTTCGCAAATCCCAGATTCGCAAGAACTTGATGTTTTTTGAAACGCAATCCTCGGGATAGTTAATTCTACTTAACCGACATCTTAACTTCATGGATATAGACATATGATTGAACTGATGTTTACTCAACCGACATCTTCACTTCTCTTCTGGATTCTGGATAAAAGCTAACCTGGATATGTACCAGGTTTAATATGAACGTGGATAGCACGATCGAAGACAAATTCTGAGCTCCTAATTGTTGAATTTCATTTAATTGTACTTTAATTCCTATACAAAACTGCGGTCTTATTCCTATGTCTAAAGTTGCTGCTATTTTTAATGATTTCCTTCTTATTATTCAAATATTTTTTGGTAGAATGGTTTTGAGATTTACCGGCTAGTGTGTGAATTTGACGCAAATGAAGAGAGTTCCAATTCGCTTTATTTTTAGCATGAATATAATTTCGGTATATGCATGAAAATGAGGTGTGGACGGTAGAGGAACGTACGTCGGGCGGGATTGAAAGATTATTCCTTCGCTTTACCATGGATTTTTTTTTATTATATTGAAGTGGATTAATTTTGGCGTTTAGTTGCAAGTCCAATAATTTTGTTTTAAAAACCCACCAACTAATTTAATATTTCACGAAAAATTCTTAATGTTAGATTAGGTTGTGAGATGATATGAAAGATCTCACTTCTATATCATATTTCACAAAATTCGTCGGAAATGTGATCAGTTTTGGAGACAAATTCCTTTTGAGATTGACTGGGTAGCTAATAAGCCTTATCGCACCTAATTATCCCAGAGATGAAAGAGTTGTCTTGTCTTTGTCTCATGCACATACACAATCTGACCTAATAAAGTCTATAAACTGAAGAGAAGATGCGCTATTTTTGTCAAAGCAAAGCAATAAAGAATCTATTATTTTTTCTTTTATCTAATCAACTCAAAAATAAAAAGTATCTTGTACTCAAATTACTCGCGGAAAATTCTCGGGTGCTTCTGGGTCTAACGATTAATAAGTATACGAGTATCATTTACCTGTGTGGTATATAAACCACGCTCATAAGCATAGAATAACTACTCATGACCCGTTCCAGTGTTATTGGCTTAAAGATTTTTTAGTTTTGTCTATATTCAATTTTTTTTTTTTTGCATTTGTTAGTTTTACATCAAACTTTTAATGATTATAGGCTCGTCTCGATGAGAGGAATTGGGAAATATCCGAGAAAACACTGCTTAAAATATTTGACGTAAATATAGAGAGTTCCAATTCGCGAAATATTTGGGTGAAGATCATAATTTTACCCAATTCCAATTACTTTCGTCGAGATGAATTAATAATCACCAAGAGTTCAATGCAAAACTAACAGAACCCTTTTTTTTTTTTTTTTGCATAAGTAGCAGAATGTGGTCGCTATTTTTGGAATTTAATTAAGTTAGTAGTACTTAATTAACTGTCAATTTTGTTCTTTTAATATCCATCCTAATTTGGAGGAAAAACACAAGAAGGTGACAGAGAGAGAGAGCGTGCGGTCACGACAGAGACAGAGAAACGCACACGTTAGAACGACGTCCGACGGTCGATCGGTTGGGTCATATTTTCATCCCTCCCTTTGAAACAAAGTCTCTCTCCCTTTCACTTTCCTACTCTCTCTCTCTCTCTCTCTCCCTCTCTCTCTCTCTGTCCCAATTCACCCCCAAGCCCATTATCAAAAGCTAGCGCTCTATCCCTCCCTCCCCAATTTCTCTTTCTCTCTCTCTCTCTCTCTCTCTCTCTCTAAAACTGTTTTCTGTCATTCCATGAGGACGCTCTGCCCCAACTTAGACCGAGAAGATGGACTTGAGACAGTTCTTGAAGTCCCCATTCCAGAAGAAATGTTTGCTTCTTCTAACAACAAAAAAAACAGATCCTGGCAAAATGTTAAGTCCTGGGTCAAACCCCCCTCCACCGATAGATCACCTCCGCCTCCGTTTTCAGCGCTAACCGTAACGACGAGATTCAACTCTTGCTCGGAGTCGTCGGAGCTCCGTTGATACCTCTTCCCATCTCCTCTCTTCACCCCACTGCACCAAACATCAAAGACCATGCCATTGTAAGTGTTTGGTTTCTGATCATTCAACAAGAGTAAAATTTTACCATAAGTTCAGCTGCAGCATGCTGAATTTATGATTCTAAATTCTAGAGTATTATGTAAAATTTGTTCTGCAACGATTTTGTAGTTTCTTCACAAACTGTTAATTTAAATGCCAAAATTGTTTGGAATTTGTAGTATTACACGGTCAAATCAAATAGTCCACGACGTGTTTGATACTTTGATTAAGAAATAGATCGTTTTACAAAGTATTGATGTAATTAAAATTTGCAGGAGGTTTCCATGGCGAAGTACATAGTGCAGCAGTACATAGCAGCGACAGGGGGAGAAAATGCGTTGAACTCTGTTGATAGCATGTACGCAATGGGGAAGGTGAAGATGGCAGCATCGGAGTTTATTGCAGGGGAGGGTATGAGTAACAATTTGAGTTCAAATAATAACAAAAACGGAAAGGTAATGAAAATAAAGAGTGTTAGAAATGGGGTTGGAGAGGTAGGAGGGTTCGTGCTGTGGCAGAAGAGGCCAGAGCTGTGGTGTTTGGAGCTGGTGGTTTCCGGCTGCAAGATTAGTGCCGGTAGTGATGGTAAGGTGGCTTGGCGGCAGACTCCCTGGCACCATTCCCACGCTTCTCGCGGCCCGCCGAGACCTCTTCGCCGTTCCCTTCAGGTACTCCTCTCTCTCTGGAGTAGCGAATAGCGAATAAATTAATCATGGACACAACTAAATTATGTTCGTTTGCGGCCTTAGTTCCCTTGTCTCTATTTCTCCTCAATTTTGTTCAGTTAGGTGCAACATACGGGGAGAGTGATTTGAGCATTCGAAACTCGAATATGTATTGCAATGTGAAATGCGGTAGAGTTTTCCCAAAATTGGGTATGAACCATGATGCTAAAGTCGTCTCTTTCTCTTTGGTGAACACTTTTATTGTGGGTCTTGCTGTGTTGTTTCCTGGACCACGTTCTTTTCGGTTTCTTTTTTACTTCAACAAAATAGTACTACTATATTAAAGACCTAATGAGCAGATTCGATCCACTTTCCCTGCCACTCTTGGAAGCGGAAATGGTATAGCGCATATCACAATCGTCCATCTTAGAAATCAATGATCCAGATTCGTTTACGCTTTCTTACGCTTTCTTAGGTAAGAAAGCGTGTGTGAATCCGGACCATTGGAAACATTTTTAAACTATTGAGATGTTGCGCTGCAGGGTCCCCGACTCACGGCCTTTGTCCAACTCTCAGTCCGTGGTCCATTAATCCCACTACAGGAAGTTCCCCAGTGAGCCGTCCTTATGGCTTCTAACCATGAAAATGTTGCCCATATTATCTCTGGTTCTGTTCTTTCGAGTTATTCCGAGCATTTGGATCCTCTCCGGTCCTCTTGTGAGACTGGGCCTTTTAAGCTGTGGATTTTTTTCAAACTCACTACTTTGATGATTGAGGCGATTAATTTTTAAATTCATCGAAAACATCAATCACACAATGAAATCACTTATCAATCGATATCCAATCGTTGTCAACGTGATTTTGCTCATAGTTATTGTTTTCGACAAGCTAAAACTTGACTGTCCAATCCCTTCGGACTACAGGATCCAATTCCTTATTCCAAACATTCATCTTGGCTTCTTTTTTCTTTTTTCTTTTTTCTTTTTTTCTTTTTTCTTTTTTCTTTTGTTTTTTTAAACTTTTTCCTTATGAGGTGTAGCACACATAATTTTCTTCAGCTAATTATCAGGCCTAAGTATTGATGTGATTGGAACAGGGTCTAGATCCAAGGTCTACTGCAAATCTCTTCTCCAATTCCATCTGCATAGGCGAAAAATCCATCGACAACGAAGACTGCTTCGTGTTAAAACTCGAAGCAGAACCCTCAACACTAAGAGCAAGGAGCAGCAGCAATGTGGAGATAATCAGGCACACCATTTCAGGCTACTTCAGCCAAAGAACTGGGCTTTTAACCCAACTGGAAGACTCTCACCTCCTCAGAATCAAAGCCATTGGAAATACTGAGAGTGTCTTTTGGGAGACCACAATGGAGTCACATATCCATGACTACAAAACCATTGACGGCATTAACATTGCGCATGCTGGTAGAACGGCAGTGTCACTCGTTAGGTACGGTGAGACCACAGAAAGCCACTCAACGACACAGATGGAAGAGGTGTGGGAAATTGAAGAAGTGGATTTTAACATTGCAGGATTGTCAATGGATTGTTTTTTGGCACCGGGCGATCTAAAGAAAATGGAAGAAGGAGGAGGAGAGCAAAAAGGGTGTGGTGTTGTGAGGGGAAATGTTGTGTTGCCGTTTAAGATTCGGGGAGGTTTGTCGAGGCCGGTTGGAGTGTCGAAGGTTGCGGCTTTCGATCTTGATGATTCAGAAAACAGCCAAGATGATGAGGAATAACTAGTTGCTCCATCTGCGTCTTTTTAAATTTTTTTTTTGTTGTATATATGCACATTAGGCAATATATTCATGTCTAGTTTAGTTACTAATCAAGTGCTAATTAAGTGTTGGGTTGGGGAATTCCTTTCTGCAAACGGATGGTGTGAAGGTACGTACACCCGCTATTTGCAGAAGGGTTAGACCCCATTATTGTGAGTGTTGAGTAAATTATTTTAACAGAAATATTATTATTTACTTTGTGATTATACAATACCAGAGGCCCCTTGTCTTTCACTTATTGTGAAGTCTGTACACTTCGTATTTGAGCCTACCATAATGTGTAGTGGAAAAAGAGCATGTAGTCTAGGAGCATTGAATAATGTTCCCTCCAATAGGGTAGGCAACTCACAAAATAAAAATAGTTTTGGCTGCAAACTGCCAATCTCAAGGTCTATGCTTCCCTTTTCTTTTCAACATGCCTCATGTTAAATTCAAAGTACATCACATCAATATTAAAGTGGGGTTTTGGGGATGAAAAATTCAACTTGCATCTCTTTTATTGACTTTACATGTCACCGACTTTTATCTACCATTTTCTGATCACACATTATCCAAGATTCGGTTCCACTAAGTGGATTATTCAATAAAAAAAAGAAGGTTTTTATGCTTTATGAAACAGGTCTTCTCATATGCATTAACTAAAAAAGTCGACAAAATCAAACTTGAAGTACGTCGATGAAACATTCGTGTTACCTGAGCTTTTTTTTTGGTAGAGAAATGAAACAAAACTGGAAGTAAAATGCATGCTCATGTACAGGGATGAAAAGCAATCTTAATTTGCAACTTGAGGCAAACTATCAAATGCTTCATGGAATTAACCAAGCTAGGCTAAAGGCCTTTGAGCCTATCCAAACTGAGCTTATGCTGGATGGGCTGTAGTTGGGCCACAAGCAACTTGGGTTGGCCACTATTGATATTCAAATTTGGCAATTACTGGGTCTCCAGAGTCCAGACCAAATCAAGGATGAACAAATTTAACAGTCTTTTCTTCTAGTAGTACTTATTTTTGGAGGGGGATGCTGCTGTGCGATTAATGCACAGCAGCTGCGATGCATATTGAAACGGCGTAGCTTTTCGGTCAACCTAAGTGATTTGCCAAATGGAATCTTGTGAGACCCACTTTCGGGTTCCACACAAACGATACAAACAGTTAAAAAATTTTAAAATAATTATCAAGTGGTTTTTAAAAAAATCAGGCCCATTAGATATTTTCACGTGATTAATCTAATTTGTTTAATTTTCATTCAAAATTCAGGACCTTGTAGTTTGAAAGAATCTTCAAGAAAAATTATACAATTGTGCGCTTAGTAATCTATTGATCTGAACCATAGGTATTATAGGGCTTATTGAGAAGAGTATCCAGTAAAAAAATTATCCTGTTCTGACATCAATAGGTATCAAAAAACTAAAAATATGAGTTTTTTTTTATACCTATCGATGTTCAATCAAAATAATTGTTTTACTGGATGCTCTTCTTAACGATCCCTACAACACCTATGGTTCAGATCAATAGGGTACTGAGCGCAAAATTGTATAATTTTTCTTGAACATTCTTTCAAACTACAGGGTCTTGAATTCTGAATGAAAATCAAAGAAATTATATCAATTACGTAAACATATCCAATGGGTTTGATTTTTTTAAAAATTACTTGAATAATTATTTAAAATTATTTACCGGTTCGGATCTTTTCTGTGGGACCTGAAAGTGGGTCCCACAAGATTCCATTTGGCAAACCACTTGGGTTGGCCAAAAAGCTATGCCGTTTCAATATGCACAGCAGCTGCTGTGCATGTATCGCACAACAACATCCCCCCTCCCTTATTTTTTTAGGTAAAAAGTATAGAGAAATTATTTGCACACACCCTTTTTATTCCTAAATACTTCCCTTTTGTCTTTATTCAACTTGAAATTAACAAATTCTGTTCATCTCATTATTTTTTTTATTTTTTTTTATGAAGGGCAATTTGGTACTTTCAAGTGAATAAAAGCAAAAAACAAAAAGAGCTTTTAGGGAAAAAATGGGGTGTGAACATCATTTTTTCAAAGTATAATTGCTAACGAATTTCAATGCGTGATAAAATTGCGACATCCCATCTTTCTCAGTAAACCTTTTTTTTTCCTATTCATATCTTCTTATTTACTTTTGATTTTAAAAAAAAAAAAACCTCTTCATTAAGAAATATCTTTCCAGTTTCAACGAGTAAAAAAGAACAATTCACTCGACTTTCTAAAAAATACATTTTCAACTTTGTCTTTCAGTGTTTAAAACTGCGCACACCGCAATTTTCAAAACACAATAAAAAAAATAGTACAGTAAATTTTAAGGTGCATCATCAAGGATCTGGATCCTCTATGAGGATTTTCTTGTAAGAATATTGTGAGGGTTTTGTTATGAGCATGACAACATACCAAAAAAGAGATTCAATGGCTCACAGCCCCTTCCTTGTTTCTAAATCAAAACGGCGTCGTTTAATAGGGAAAAAAATTGATAGAATGGCAAACCACCAAAACGGCAGTTGTCTTCTTCCATTAATGTTTATTCTTCTCTGTTGGTGTTAATTACCTCAAAATTCGAAGTGGCTTAATTTTTTTTACTTTATTCAATTCTTTCCCAGGTTTGTTCTTCTTAGTTACCTCAATTTCAATTAGCTTAATTTTTTCCTTTTCGGAAAAGGTAACAATACACAACCCTTATTTGGGTGTGTATGATACATACCCCTATAAAAGTTACGATTTTTTTTATTATAAAAGTTACGAGACACACCAAAATGTTACGAATCATAGAAAATATTATGAAAAACTAAAAAATGTTACGATTACCAATGAGGTGGCACAATCTGAACCATACAATAGTCAATAGGTACATATAGTACACACCTTTAATGGGTGTGCATTATAGTAATTTCCTTTTCGTTTATTCAATTTTTTCCCAGATTGTTGGATTCTATATTACCTCAATTTTTTGGATCTTGTAAAAAATCTTTTGAATTAGATAACTGTAACAATCGATCTAATTTTCTCAAAAGTTTCATTCAAAAAATAAACATTAACGGAAGAAGGCAACTGCCATTTGGTGGTTTGCCATTCTGTCAACTTTTTCCCTATTAAACGACGCTATTTTGATTTAAAAACAAGGAGGGACACTGTAAGCCATTAGATTTCCTTTTTAATGTGTTGTCAAGCTCACAGTAAAATCCTCACAAGATTCTCATAGAGAAATCCTCATAGAGGATCGGGATCCATCATCAAACATGGAATGAAAAATCATACTCAATAAGAAGACATAATTAACAGAATTTTAGGTGCAATAAACATTTTAGTTTGGAAAATGATTTTGCATTTCAAATTTTGATAGCCACACTTCATTTTTGTCTTTTAGTGTTCATGCTATGTGTACTTTGAATACTAAAAAATAATACTTTAAAATGTAATTATCAAAACATGAAGTTGCAAAATCAATTATCATCATTATTTTTCATTTCCATTTATAGTTGCTGTAGCCCATTGTTTGTAGCAGCGCGTGCATGAAATTTCGAGAACGAGCGTGTGGCACCTAGAACTCTCTCGAACCATCAAGGCCTCATCCAATTCCCCCTATAAAATCATCACCAAATTCCATCGGAAACCAGAGTCAAAAGAATTATCGAATCCACAACTTCCACACTCCATAACCGATTGTCCTTTCCCAATTCCCTCGTTTTCTCACTCTCCAAACACTCAAACCCCATAAAAAAAATGTCGCTGATTCCAAGCTTCTTCGGCCGCCGATCAAACGTTTACGACCCCTTTTCCCTCGACGTGTGGGATCCCTTCGATGGCTCCCCGTTTCCCTCCAACTTCCGTCAACTCTCTGACCAGCTCCGCTCCGGGTTTCCTTCCGAGACGTCGTCGTTCGCCAGCGCCAACATCGACTGGAAGGAGACGCCGACGGCGCACGTGTTCAAGGCGGACGTGCCGGGGCTGAAGAAGGAGGAGGTCAAGGTGGAGGTGGAGGACGATAGGGTTCTCCAGATTCGAGGAGAGAGGAGCCGAGAGCAGGAGGAGAAGGGGGACACGTGGCACCGCGTGGAGCGTAGCAGCGGGAAGTTCATGAGGAGGTTTAGGTTGCCGGAGAATGCAAAGGTGGATCAGGTGAAGGCAGCAATGGAGGACGGCGTGCTTACCGTGACGGTGCCCAAGGCGGAGGTTAAGAAGGCCGATGTTAAATCGGTTGAGATTTCTGGTTAATTCTGTGATTAGTTAAAGTGTCTTTGTTTGGGCGTTTGTTTATGGAAGTATTGTGTTAGGGTTTTTCTATGGCAGTCTGGTTGGGGTTATGAATTAGGAATTATGATGGTGTCGTAGATCCTAATAAATGTGAGAGTCTGGTTGTGAATGACCGATCTGTAAATGGGTTTTTGAGAAATATGAGTGTCAACTTTGTTTTTTAAGTTTTGTTCTGTGTTCTTTGATCAATTAATCTTCAATTAGCCAATTATCAGGTTCAAAAAGCTAATGTAAGAATTCTCTGTACCGAATTGTGTTGGCAATTGGGTGGATTTCCCTCACTTATGGGTGAGGAAATTGAGAGGAATTATGGTTTGCTAACTTGAAAGATGAATCACAAGATGCAGTCAAAAGTATCCAAGCTCCCTGAGATGAGGGGTAGGTTGGTTTCATAGCGTATATATTAGAGATGTAGCGAAGTATCCGTCATTCCTGTTTTCTTGATCTGCATCAATCCTTTGTGCTCCAGCTGAAACATCAGTAATTTCGGAAATTGTTTTCGCAGCTAGTTGGATTTTTATCATCCTCTGGGCTCGTTTGGCTGGGGATGGGATGACTATTGATTCATCCTCTGGGCTCGTTTAACAAAAAATTGTATTTGTTAATCTACTTGAGTGAATCCTTCCTAAAATGGGTCAATCTAGCCAAAACTTTCTAATTTGTCTTTATCCCCTAATTTCGGTTGAAGGGCTAAGTTCACGTCCAAAAAGTGGGATGGAAAATATCGTACGAAGAGGAAGCCGGCTTACTGTTTCGTTATATTGGACGTGAACTTAGCCCTTCAGCCGAAACACCAATTTTTTACATGCTGTGGTAACTTAAGAAAATCCATATCACCTAAATTCCCGACCCACATTGAACGAAGATGAGGATCCTAAAATTGAATCAATGTTCAGCGTTAGAATCAATGTTCAGCGTTCAAAGTAAGAGGGGAAACATACAAAAGTTAAACAAAGATTCTCTCAGACATCTACGGCAATTGCATGATTGTTTGGAACCATGAAACTAACGCCTACGGCAAGAAAATTTTCAGTGCCGGGAGGGTACCACGTGGTACCCCTCGGCTCATCTAGGCCGTCCATTTTGGCTTTGGGCGATCCGGATTTGGAGAGAGAAAAAGGAGAGAGAAAGAGGAGAGAGAGTGTTTTGATCTTGGCCGTCCAATACACTTTTGGACGGCTCGGATGCAATGTTTGGATCACGTAGGCTCGGCCACGTGTGTTACCCGGTAGGTACCCAAAAAAATTTCGGCTACGGCAATTGCATCTGAAACACTCAAACTGAAGCAATCAATGAAGATAGTTAAATGGAAGAACCAATTGCGTTTCCACAGCGTAATCTAAAAAGCGAAAACAAAGTGAATGGGGCTAAAGAATAACGCAGACACACAGTGGCTATTCTATCTGTACCAACAAGAAAGCCTCCATATAGGGAATCTTTTAGTGTACTTCTTCAATGCTAGGCAGAACCAAATATACACATGAGCAACAGGGCCGGCCCAAGGGTTCGGAGTACCCTAGGCGGCTAGGCCTAGTCTAAAAAATGTGCCCTAAAGCTAAGAGTACAACGCTTAAATAATTTTTCCAGCAACAACCACATTCGAGAAAGCCAAAACAATATATAAAGTTTTACTATAATAATAGAAAAGTTAAAACACAATCTCCAAATACATACAGTATAATGCACGATTATCACTTGCTTTCTCGGACCCAAAATGATTGTTATAATATTTAATCTAAGCAAAGCAAAACTCTATCGAAACAAACGAAACTCATAAAACTAATTTTCTATTAAACAAAACCCAATAAACTAATAATTTGAGTTTTCAACATTGCAAGTCGAATTAGTGAGGGGTCGGTGCATGGTCCCATACATGATACATCCAAGATAATCCAACTAAACCCCAATCCCCCATTCGGGCCATTCCTGATTCCTCCAAAGTTAAACAATAACTTAATAAATTAAAGAATCAACAAAGAATGGAAGATTAAGAACTCACCAGGAAATCTGGAAAAATGGACTGTGAAATTCGAGCCTTGGAGGGTTTTTCTGTTTTCAGTGCAACCGTGGGAGAGAGAGATGCTAGAGCCGAGAAGGAGTAGTTTTCTACATTTTTCCTTGTCTGATGTGTTGTGCTGACTGTGCTATCAAGGGTCTTTTTTTAGTTTGGGCCTTTATATTTTTCTTGGGCCTTTTTATTTTGGAACACATTGGGTGTTTTATATTTGTTTTTGGGCTACAATAGACTCCTAGTCGAGCCTACCACTTAAAATTCATAGGGTGCCCCTAATTTTGAGAGTTTTGTGAGTGCCCTAGGCCCAGGCCTTGTGGGCCTTGGGCTTGGGCCGGCCCTGATGAGCAATAACGAAGTCTCACATTCCGTGTGTACTTTTAAACAAATTTTTTTTTTATCAAGGCAAGGCAATTCATTTCACAGCCTTAAAGGCAAAAGATTTCATCTCAAAATACAGGACTGAACCAAAACTACCAAAATCTAGACGGAAGCAACTGTAACAGCGCATCGGCTCACAGGCCCAAAAGACACGTACTGCCAAGGCAGACCAACACAAGGTTGGCGTAGAGTCCGTCATCGATTTAGTAGTAGAGAATCCCGAAAAACGGACACCCAGCTCAACTCATTAGCAGAACAATACAGATGAAATCAACAAAAGCACCCGTAAGAGGCAATAGATCCCACGAAGGGGATAGCAAAAAACAACAAAAAATACAGAAGAAAACTAACTACTAACTAACTTCGGTCAGTCCTGCCGCCAGAAAAATGCCGCCTCAGAAACTGGTGACTTATTCGCCGGAGGGGAGCCGAGCCACCCTTGCAACACTTCTCCGTCAGATCTAGCCCAGAACCCATCGAGGGTGGAGGGTATGAGGTGGAGGTGGAGAAAGGAAGAGGAAAAGAAGGATGGAGATGGCGAAGGAGGTGGAGCTGTGATGGTACAGATGGAAGAATGGCTGAAGTGGATGGGTTAGAATACAGAGAAACGAAGGTGTGGAGGAGAGGTGGCGGGCTGAGGAGGAGGGGGGTGGAGGTGGGGGGCGGCAGCCCCACCCCCCAAATGAGAAACCATGTAAAACATTGTCTAGGGGGGTCATTGAAGTGCATAAAGCGAAACCATGTAAAACATTGTAGATATCCACTTGGAAATGAATCAAACACCTAGCGTGATGCTATTTACACCCTAACTAATGTTATGTTTTATCCTGCTAACCATGAGCGTAACAAATCAGTAGGGACAAAGTATGAAACTTGGATGGCGCACGTATAAATCCTATGAGGGGCCTAAAAAGAGTTTAAAATGTTTAAAAATGGGCACATACTCACCTATACATTTCATCAAACACATTGCCTACAACTTAACGAGTCTAAATAAATTGACTAAAAGGAGGCTTTGCATATTGGAGAAAATAGAGAATCGAAATCAAAGGGAGAAGAAGCCAACTTGGTTTATGATGAATCTAACGTAGCAGGTGAGGGCAGAAAGTGTATGTAGGCGACTACAATGGAGTTCGTCTCTAATGGGTGAGGTGGAGTGAGACGAGGCTCTTATAGGCGAGGCCGCCCCTGCCGGAGTATAACTTCGCAAGGTCGTAACAGTTGGCTGCCGTATATTTTGAGCCACCAGGAATAGGGTTACCGAAATTGTGGGGTGAGGTGTACCGGAGATGGCGCGTCGATAGCTACCCATGGTTGCATGGAGGCAGTGGACAGGAGAAACTGACAACAAAGTTGAGACAATGGGGCAGTGCCCATTTCCTTCGTACTTGGGTTCTTTGGTTAAGGACTTGTAGGCCATAACATTGATAAACCCAGGGTAATTTTGTCAATTACTTCAGCTGCTTGAGAAAACACAACATGCACTTTTTTTTTTATAGATAGTAGATTTACATCAGGGCCTGATTGGATGGGGTATTATTTTTAGGGGTATTATATATGGAGGGGGATAAGATAGTAAGGGGTGATATGTATGAAGGGTGGCCTTACATTGATGTGACATTTATGAAGGGGGATTAAGTAGTTTTTGTTTGGATGATTTTAGTAATATGGGGTATAAGTATGTAAAAAACTATCAAAAGTCAAATTTACCCTTATGCATGCCCAATTTACATTTTATCGTCATTTACTTATATTAAATACAAAACTTATTAATTTATAACACTTGTCAACAACTGAGCTATAATAACTAATTTTATTTAACTCTCAAATAATTGTACTAGTTTATTTGAAATACAATTACAAAGGCTTAAAAAAAGCACAACTTTGGTGTAAAATTTTTTTTTTTTTTTTTTTTGCGCGGAAATACTTTATTTTTTGATCCGAAGGATATTGGAAAGCAATTCAACAAGTCAACAATGTCAAATACTAAAGTTTATAATTTTTGTTTTTATTTTTTGTATCAAATTAAAGATCTCTACGAGTAGTTTAATTTGGTGCAAAAAAACTAAAAAATTATGGGCGAAAGTATTTTATTTTTTGATCCGAAGGAAATTACAAAGCCTAAAAGAACGCCTAGAATTTTCACCAATGGTAGCAATACATAGTAGTAGCAATACTAGGGGTATTAAAAGGGGTACAATGGTAATTTTTCATGGGGTATTAGGGGATCATAAATATGGACACCCCCATATTTAGTCCGAGTGATAAACAACACCCGTGCACTTATTTTTGGCAAATCATTTCATAGCCGTGGGTTGAGCATAAATAAGACCCTCCATATTTATGCTCCTCAATAAGACCTCATCCAAACAGACTGTAATTTTCCTTGTCAAACCAGACAATGGAATCCCAAGTTCCAAGTAGACTGTAACACTCCACGATGTGGGCTGGACATCAATCATACTGGGTCAATTCACAAGAGAGTTTTTCGGCTAAGTACTCCAGTTTTGCAAATTAATTGGAAAAGTACTTCAGTTTTCAAACTATTTGTAAAAATACTTCTTAGCGCAATTTTCCATCGCGCTTCCACTTCGAAATTCCACCTAGCAAAGACCCACGTCCACGTGTGTGCCAGGTGGACGTGGACGTGGACGTGGATGGTGAGTTATATAGCGCGTTTTCAAATTGCGCTATATCGTTTTTTTTTTCCCTATTTGACTTATAGTGAACAAAATGAAAATCAATTGAATTATTTACATGTTAACAATATTACATTTTGGTCTTGTATGCAATGCCGTTGCGCTTGGACTTGGTGAAGATGAGTTGTAAGAGAGAAATTAATTTAGAAAATTTCTCCATTTGAGACTACCCTTGCAGGTAGTCCTCAACGTCCCATCTGCACCCGTTCCGCATCTATAATACCCACACTGAAGCTTGTTGGGTTACAGATGGGATGGACCGCATCCAGCGTAACTGCCAGAGGGACGGTCCTATTGGGGGGCGGCCACAATATCATCTCTCAACCCGATGGCATACGCTTATAGGATATGTCTTGCCTATAAGCGATATCCGCCGGATGGAGCGATTGACCGCACCCACATGTCTTATCTATAAACGATATCTTAAAATGGTGTCGCAAAAAGCCATGTTAGCTAGCTTGTAGAGTATTTTGAGAAAAAGCATTTTGGGTATCATTTTTTAATATACAGGATTCAAGACAAAACGAGATGCTAGTTTTTCTCCGTAATTGGAAAGCCAAGCAAACACTGAAAATTGGGATCATGCAATATGCCTATTTATAGCAAAAGGAACGCGCCTAATTATGGCAACACTAAAGCGCAATTAACAATTGCGCTATATACGTTGAAAACGCAATTAACAATTGCGCTATATTTTTCTGACAATTCCGATCATCGTACAGACATAATCCTGTGGTTGTGGGTACGTTGGCCTAACTATAACGCAATTGCTAATTGCGCTACTAATAACTACTTTTTATTTTCCAAAAAAAGAAAAAAATTGTACAACCAACCGTCTAATGTATGTATAAGTCTCGTCCCATGTGAGATGGGTGTTACAACCAACCGTTGTATAGAAATTTTAGATGAGCTAAGTTTTCGTCCTTTGTGCATTCTATTGATTTAACAATCACCGGGTTCTTCCTTGAAACTATTTTCTGAAAAATTATCGTGTGTGGTGATAACTTCAAATGGATTTTAGCCCTTTCGTTTGTTATTTCTTCATAACGTTTGGTGGATTTGTAAAGATTAACAAATTATTTAGTGTGGTGTCAATATCGAATATTGATGGGATCATTTATAAATTTAAAAATTAATATACAACTCGTAAATTTGTCATTTTCCATGAGTTTGCCGACCCCATAACTTTGTATCCCATAACTTTGTATATGGCATCACCACCATCAAATATTGATGGGATCATCTATAAATTAAAAATATTAATATAATAATGATCATAATTTTTTTTGTATTTTTTTTTCCATGGTGCGATAAAATTACTTACCATGAAAAATTGCAATTACATGCATTTAGCCCGGACCAAGGAAAAAATTAGTCGATGTGCGTGTAAGTTGACCTAAACAAACCACTCGCCTAGAAAAAATAAATAAATAAATAAACAAACAAAACCTAGAAAGGAAATTTTGAAAACAGAAGGAGAAGCATATTACACATATTAGCGTTGAATTACATTTGAACAATATTAAATTTCAACAAAATTACACATCTTGGAGGTCTCTTTTTGACATTTTTCAACGTTCCACCGGAATTCTAAATGTCTCGGGTGAACTCATAGGGGAAGATTATATATAATATGTAAATCCTCCCCCAGTGAATTCAATCCGGTTTTAGTAGCCGTGCGGACGGAGATCATTTGTTGTTGGATCAACAATGTTCCAGCTACTGGATGCTTACCCTGTAGCGTTGATCTCCTGCTAGTTGCCTCCATAGGACCTAAATGTCTTGTCTATAAACGATATCCACACAAATAACATTGCCAAAAAAAATCATAACTTTATAGTTAGGCCAACATAGAAGATAGAACCATTGGACAACTTTCATGACGGCTAAAGAAACAACCGGATGGTTATATAGAAAAAGATAAGCACAAATTTAAGATTGCACCTTCTGAAAAGCGACATTCTGCCAACGACTTTACTGCAAAAGCTGGTGAATTAGTCAGGAGAAGCGCAATTGTACATTGTGCGACATGTAAAGCGCAATTACACATTGCGCTATGTCTTATGCCCCTTGCCCCTTGGCATTGCGTGCCATTTTTCCCTCTGGCTTCACTGCAAAAGATGGCAAGGATGTCAGACTAATTTCTGTGCGTTATCAATGTATAATTTTACTGAACTTTTTGTTTGAACAAAAATACAAAATATATTTGAACATAATAAATGGTTTTTGGGTTTAATTTCTATACTACCAAATTTAAAAGCACCTACGCTCCATTCTTTACAATTTTTTTCCATCCACCTGTTGTACGTTTTCTTTTCACAAAATTTTGTTAACATTTAAAATTTGATTTTATGGTACTAGTTTCCTAAGTCCAAATTTTATTGTACTTACTAAAATTTTGAATATTTGTCTGTCCATCATCTTTCTAAAATACACCCTTAAACATTCAACAATATTACATATGCATATATTTTGAAACCTACGAAGTACAACTTAATTTTAATACCAAACAAAGTAATTGAAATTACAACTCTAATTACTACAAAGGAAACTACATTGTGGACGTCATAGTTCTGGTGCTGAAGATGACGCTTCTCCCCTTGTCATTGGACATGTTCGTCGATTATGGCCCGCGTTACCACACATTTTGCATGACTGCTTTTGTGATGGTTGAGATTCAACAAACTCATCCATCTCGTTTCTTATTCGATTAACTCTGGGCCGACCCTTGCCCCGTAAACGATCTTTGTCAGGGACAATTGTATCGCCAAAATATGAGGGCCAGTAACGTTCGTCATGAACAGGTTGAAACGCCAATGTCGTGTACATGTCAACGTTTGATTGTACCTTCCAATAGTCACTAAAGTATTGTAGGGGGTCAAGATTGTGGTAGCTACAAATTGCAATCACGTGGGAGCATGGCATTTTCCATTGTTGTAGCTTGTTGCAAGTGCACGTGCGCTCATTCAAGCGAACTATGTGCATGTGATTTCCTTTATATGGGCTTGTCGGATTGACCGGCGTCTGCACATAATTGATACCCATGACTCTATCATACACAGTCACCCGGTGTCGTCTTGCCTTTTGTCTCCAATGTTCGTACTTGTCTATTGCGAAGTTGCTATAAATTTGCCCTGATTCCATTTTCGATGCCGCCTTCGAGGCTTTATCCGTGAAATACTCAACAGACTTAAAGAATGTCGTCATAACCGTTGCCGTTATTGGGAGGTGGCGGGCATCTTTAAGGACGCCATTAAAGCTCTCCGAGACGTTTGTTGTGAGGGTTCCGTACCGCCTCCCCCCATCGTGTGCAAATGACCACCTATCTAATGGTACGGCCATAATATCGTTATACAATTTTTCCTTCCCTTTATCAGGCCCATCGGTAACTACAAACTTTTTTGTTTTATTCAATTCCTTCTCAAATTTAATTTCTTGGATTTCATTTGTTGCGTTGAACACTTGTTTTCCCTTTGACTTGACCGTGCCTCCTCACATAGTTTGCTCGTATGTGTTGGGCGCAGTAACGGTGATACGCGTATGGAGGACGTCAACTTGGTTCATCTTTTGTAAAAGCTACCAACCCGGCATGCCTGTCCGATATGAGGCACAACCCCGTACGGTCTGTCACGTAGCCCCGTAGACAATTAAAGAACCATCCCCAACTTTCCTTTGTCTCACGGTCCACAATTGCGAATGCAATGGGAAAAATTTCATTCTCCGTGTCCTGGCTGACTGCAACAAGCATCGTGCCCTTGTATTTACCAGTTAGGAATGTACCATCAACGCATATCAATGGCCGGCAATACCGAAATCCTTCTATAGCTGGTGCGAAGGCCCAAAAAACTTGGTCAAATATAACAGTTCCTGGTATCACTGAGGGCACTGTGTTGAGCTGTACTTGGGTGCCCGGGTTATACTTCTACAATGCGGCTAGATACATTGGAAGTTTCTCGTATGATTTATCCCAGTCTCCAAAAATTGTTGCTATAACAATTTGCTTCCCAAGCCATGTCTTATCATAAGATGGGTCGTAACCACCACTTAATTCATTTACCATTGCTTGGAGTACCTTGATTTTCAAACTAGGGTCCTTGCTCACGACATTGACGATGCGACTTGCAATGTATCGTGCCGTCAACTTGCGATGGTCTGGTGTGCTGCTTACAGCAACACATGAGTGTGGTCCTGAGTACCTTGTGATTTTCCACTCTTCCTCCCCCTCCTTTCGTGTTGTGCGCAATCTCCAACGGCACGTCTCACCGAGGTTGTTGTTGCACTTTAAAACTAACAACCTTTTTGTTGATTGGTCTACTCGATAAATAAGGTTTCTGTCCATGCTATATTTCT
The DNA here is from genome assembly GCA_016920895.1 of Vaccinium myrtillus. Lineage (NCBI taxonomy): Eukaryota > Viridiplantae > Streptophyta > Magnoliopsida > Ericales > Ericaceae > Vaccinium > Vaccinium myrtillus. The sequence continues at coordinate 20,302,457 of CM029280.1, read as the reverse complement.
CCGTTGCACGTTGAACCTCATCCTTGCTCATAAAAACCTGTTTTTCATAATTCGTTAGTAAATTTACTCTATTCAGGTCCATTACATTACATAAAATACATAAAAATAAACATACATAAAAAGAGAAGAAACAATCTATCACCTGTCCCTCGAATAGCTCTGATATCCCGTCCCACCCTAAATTAATCCTAGTTAATATTGGTGGGATGGGATCGATGACGTTTGTCCATGTGTCTCTAGTCATTATGGTGGACGGTGGTCTCGAAAATTCGTATGCCATTAAGCTCATTAAGCTCATTTGCGACGTCCACGTCATGACCATCTTTGCCTAAGTGGAGGTCCACATCCTCCAATGAGCTTTCATATTCATCATCCTTTTCTGTGCATAGGACTTCATCCGCACCGCTGTTAAAGAACTCATGGTCGATTGAATTGACATGTTTGTGCTGTTGTAGGTAGTCATCATCAACCACATCGTTTGTTGTGTTGTCACCGAATAAGTTGTCCGCGTACTCATCATTATTACTTTGTTGAGATAATCTTCGACGTGAATGTTGTCGTGATCAATTCATCAACCGTTGGTTGATGAAAATTTCTGATATGTAACCAGGAATAGTGGATGCGGTATCAAATATCAATCCTACGCCGTTATCGTCAACAAGTTCGATTAGCACGAACTTGTATGTTGGATTAGGATAGCTGAGGGTTGGAAACTTGAACATCACTGTCAGTTCCATGCATGATATCCTCCCTTCTTCGATAATGAGCTCTTTGAATGCGTCAAAATTTATCCCCCTCTCAATGGGAAAAGCTATTCTCCCGCCTCCCCTGTACTCCGGCCCAATGTCTTCATTTTCGATTACCTTCTCGTCGACATATTCTACCACGATCATTTTCAAACATACAATTGAAAGGCAATTTCGTGATTCATAAGTTTTGGTGGTATGTGATAAAACTAATGCAACAACCTTCGTGCGGTGTATTATTTCATGGACATGGAAGCGCAAACGTGAATTGCGCTACCAATTATTAATTTTCCCCAAGTCAACCTGCATGCCTGCAATGGGCAGGGGTGGGGACCACCTAGTATAGCGCAATTCAGGATTGCGTAATATGGTAGCGCAATTATTAATTGCGCTATAGACATGGAAGCGCATACGTGCATTGCGTTACCAATTATTCATTTTCCCCCTAGTCAACCTGCATGCCTGCAATGGGCAGGAGTGGGGCCGCGTGTCTTATTGTATAGCACAATTCAGATTTGTGTTTTATGGTATAGCACAATTAATAATTGCGCTACAACTTTAACATTTTCCTCTGCCACCCACAGTAGTGGCAGGCGTAGAAGCCAGCTTTTCATGTATAAATCCATTGTGTAAATCCATTCTCCTGTCTACACCTTTGTTTGTGAACTTCATAGCCATGGGAAGGATCACGACTTCCGAAACCAAGTATTTCTACTTTGCTTGGTGCGAAGTATTCATGTGACTAGTTCGCTCTCACACTGAGTTCATAATTTTCATTCAAATTTTTTTGAGTCTTGTACTCCCAAGTATATTCAACTTTTGCTGCTGCATTTCATACGACGGAAGATCTTATTTATGTCCTTAAGTCTTGTACTCCCGAGTACAGGCTATGCCAGTTCAGCAAAGGGCACCCGTTAAAGACCGTTTCCGGCTACTACGGTTGTTTCTTAGCCTTGGCAATAGGACTAATGCACGGAGTTCGGAATATGGGAAACCGCGACAATTAGACACCAACCACTCGAACTTCAACAACCATTTATTTGTAATGCATATGGTTTGATTTGTACTCCCTCTGTCCCATTTTAATCTATAATTGATATTATATACAATATGTATTTCCTTCTTTTTTTTTTTATAAATACTCTAAACTTTACTCTCTCCGTCCTACATATGGTTGCTCTGTCGAAACTGTTTTCAACGAATTTAAATTTCATTAATCTAAAGATACATAATCAGGGATGAAACATAGAATTAGGGTTCCAAACCACCACCCCTACAAAAGGAAGGGGTAAAAGTAACGCTTAATCCAACATAGATTTTTCAATCACACGTTTAACGTTTGGAATAGTGACATTCAAAAATATGGATGATTTGCTAAATTGAAATGCAACAATATCCTTCAGAACGAGGCAGCTACCGACTTGAAGTATCCCTGGGAACATTTTTTCATTGCATGCCTTGAAATGGATGCTTGTCCAACAAACGCCGGTGGGATCCTGTTCCATACAATATTTTACATTTATGTTCATTTAATATACAAGGATATTTTAAATTTTGAAACATACAACATTTTAACATTCATTACCTTCAGTTTGACCGCATAGTCTTCCCCATATTCCCCACGCTTGCATGATTTGATTAACCCAACAACCTAATGTGATTATAACACCGTTATAAAGTACGACAATGGCAAAAAATTATAATCAAAAGTAGAGGTATACGTAAACTCACAAGTTGGAACTGTTGGGTCTCTTTAACTTTATGGACATTGGCCAACTCAGTGTATCCAGGGTGTTGAAGGTAGCCTTCCCGAATGGCAGTTAACCATGCACGGTTACTCACGAACTCATCAGTGTCTTCGCTTGGTGCAGGGCTCACGAAATCTGTGTGGACATGATGTCCTTACCCTCCCCCACAGCTCTTCTTGCCAAAACTTCTTCTAGTTCACCAGCTGGCCCTGGAATTCTAAATGGCGTTGGACGTGGGTTTTTTGCATCACTACTTTCTGCTACGTCTTTGCCTTTCTACTTTCTGCTACGTCTTTGCCTTTCTCCCTTTTGTTCATTTCTTCCTTTCAGAATGTACCTTGATTTTCAAACTTTAATTTATAGGAAATGGGTGATTGCAAATTTACATCAACATTACCCGTGCCTTGTGTACTTGTAATTTTACGATAGTGCAATTGACCATTGCGTTTTATATATAGCGCAATTGACCATTGCGTTTTATACAGAAAAATGAAAAAATGGCATGACACGTTCTGCCAGGGATCGAACTCGCGTCGTCACGCCTACTAACACATCTCCTTACCAATTTGGGGACAGTCATCGACCGTGTTATGGTTGATGGAAATATTGATGTTATTGTAATTATTTTGTAATTTTGTTCTATTTTCTAGGATTTATAGTTCAATCCTAATTATATTATTTTGATAGGAATGCCCACTAGCGTTTGGCTAGTGCTTACAACATCATCGAGCTCGATTCCAATTTTGAAACACAAGTCCTCGAATTCTTCTTGTATTGCAACTCGAGAACACAATTATCGAGCTCGATTCCGATTTTGAAACACAATATTTTTTTTCCCTTTTTTTTGTTTTTTTCCTTTTGCCTTTCATTTTCTTTTAGTCATCGCACGCTTTTTCAACCATTTTGAGCCAGCCCACTTCAATAATCCATAAGCTAAGAAATTTCCAACATGAAATTTCCAACATGCCTAAATTTCCAACATCAAATTTTGCTTTTCTGGCAGACTTGTGTTTTAAATGTACATGCATAATTCATTTACTATAAACAAATCGTTTGCTCAAATATAAACCATTTCTTAATTCGGATTCACATAATGGAGGATTTACGTAATGGAGCGTGAAAAATTAGTTTATTTTTATAAAATTATCACCCTTTCATTTTATGGCCTTTACATCCTTCATTCACCACATATCGAATTTTTAAATTCGCCACCGCAATTAAAGAAGGACAATATACATTGAAACTCTATTTTTTAGTTCATACTTCCAAACACGAATCCGTTCACTAACTTATTTTTAAAAATCTTTCTACATTTTTAAGTTCCAATCATGAATCAAAGCAAACATGAATCCGTTCACTAACCATTTTTTTTTTTCATTTCTCAAAATTTGTGCATATTTCAAAATCAATGACTAATTATGTCAATTTTACTCGAACAAACACGGACGGAAAGAAGTAATAGGAGGCTTTGATGAACCACAAAACCATTTCCAACAGCCCAAAGATTCTTACAAATTTTAACAAGTCGCCGGAGTCAAGGAGTCTCCTTTTTACAAATTTTAACTAGAACCACAAAACCATTTCCAACATACAATACAATTTCCCAAAAAAAATTCAGCAAAGTCTCCTTAGTTTTCGGGCAATCTCGACGCCAAAGCGTCTCAATCGGACATCCATACTACATTTTCATTAAACAAGATATAGACAAAAAAAAAAATATAACTACGTCAACAATAACCCATTCACTAATCACTATGTAAAAAATTTACTAGGATACGAGACACAAGTTCATATACAAAGGTTTTAACATAATCTAAAAAAATAGCAAAAGTTGTCAGCAAAAGTATTTACCGTATGCATGCCTAAGGATTTACCGTATCCGACACCGAATCCATTGTCAGCAAAAGTTGTAGCCAGCTAAAAAAACATCCAAAAAAGTAAACATATACAAAACACGAGCCAACTCAAGCCCGTCCCACCTTCTGTTTCTTACCCCGTCCCCGTCCCTCTCCCTCTCCCTCTCCCTCCTCTCCCTCTCCCCCTTTCTTGTCGTTATCGTCTTTCTTGCCCTTACCGTGGTCCGTCCCACATCCACGCGGTCCCTTATGTTGACGCTTGGTCCTCCTAGGTCCAGGAGGTGTACCATCCTGTGTCACCTGTCCTACCTCTCCTACACCACCACCCTCGTGTGGACCAGTCTCATCTACATCATAATCTCCCATATCCATGTCACCCTCAACATCCCCATCTCCCTGCATGTCAACCACTCCCTCCACATGTGGACCAACCTATGTAACCTCACCCATTCCTCCCACTCCATGATCACCTAAACTACTATGTCGTGCCTTTTTCTATTTAATTGGAGTTGGGTATCATCAAAGGGGTCGCGGACCCCTTTCGACATCCAAGTCATCCCAATCATGCGCAGTGGTCTCCGTGGTGTTAGATAAAAGATGGCTTAACATTGAAGGACTAAAATGGAGATCAGGTGTATAGATGGGATTGTCAGCATGGTCATGTGTCCGTACCTCATGTGACAAAGCTACGGGCAGCTCTTCATTTTCCTTCGGCAACTCATCTTGTTGTTGTTGTTGTTGTTGCTGGTGCTCCTCGTCTTGTTGTTGCGCCTCCTGGTCATGCGGGACGTCGACACCAAACTGGTCCAACTCTTGATGCACCTCATCTATGACCGGGTTCTCCAAAATTGGTTCGGCAGGCAAAACATGTCTGCGGTGCACGGGGGGTTGCTTGCGTACATGCTTACTCAACTTGGCCAAGTGCAAAAGTCCTATCCTACCCACCTCTCCATACTGTTGTGGGGTGAGTGGCTGCACATGCTGCTTATTCAAGAACCCAAAACACCGCATCTGTATTTTCAAACAAAAAAAATAAATTATGAAGCTTACTTCGGAAAAAAAAACTTAATTATCAACACAACATTATTAACCAATCTTAAAATGAATTAAATATTGTTACCACACTAGCCGTAGCCGCCCCATTCCTACTTATATAGCGTCTTGTTATTTGTTCATACCAGAGCACATAAGGATCGTTACTTGGATACTCATGATCAGCCAAGTCAGGTTCGCCCTCTGCAACAACCGTAGCCATCCTTTCCTCCCACTGTCGGACTAGCACTCTATGGAATTCACCCCAATCTTTTTGCCCATTCCGCAAAGTATACCCATGGGATGGATGCATTGCATTGGAGGGTGGCGGAACATGTTGCCTAAAACCGAATTGCCGCATCACTCGCTCCGGCTGGTGCATCTCCACGTATGAAAAACAAATGAGGGGGACAGAAGCTCGCCATATAGCCATCCCGACACGACAGTAGGGTGGTAAAACATCAAGTACCTCCGGTTTGTATGGCATCCACTCAACCTACATCCAAAATAATGTTGAAAAGTTAAATAATGTCATATGATGATCAAATATATTGATAAGTTATGACATTACATAACCTGTAAAAAGCATTTCATTGTACCTTGTCGGGTCTCATTATGTCTAGCGCGTGCCGATAATGTCCTAACACGCTTTAGGCAAGGTCAGGAGCAGAGAACATATCGTACCACCTAACATTAAATGAAGTTGGGAATTCCATTATTACATGACAAAAGAACTCAATCATAAATAACAATATAATCAAAATTTTACACTAATGTTATACTAACTTGCATCCTTAATTTTAGATTAACAACTTCATTACTTTAAATGTTAGACTACTAAAAATAAATTAAGATTTTTTTTATTCTACAAGGGCATAAGAGTTGTATGTAAGTATGAAGTGGCAGTGTCTTACTTTCCAACAAGTGGAGCGCCCAGATGGGGAGATTGCTTCCCTAGACGTGCTGGTGACAACATGGGCAACCGCTCCCAAGCCCGAATCTGTAGCAAGATCATCGCACCCGTGGCCTCCTTACCTTTCGTAGCAACATGGCACAAGCCATTATATAGTGCATCAAGTGTACGCTCCCCCAACTATAACGCCCGGCTTTTTCAAAATCCTCCAACAACGGGAACCAACACAAGTTTACAAGTGTGCCCGTGTGATCTGCAAATATTGTACCCCCAACCATCCTAAGCAAGAAACCCCTAGACTTCTGCTTAACAACCTCCTCGCCATCTCCTTCTTCAATTTGGCCATCAAACTGACCTAACCATTTCATTGTTACCTTCTGGCCTTGTAAGTCATTATTGTTTTTGCTCGGAGCCTTCCCCAAAAGCCTCGTGCACAATTGCTCAATATCTTTCAAGTCGGTACTCCCCGTAACTGCTTCCCCTTCGACCGGCAAACCTAGTATAACCTCGACATCTTGCAATGTAACTGTCATCTCCCCTGGTCGAAGGTGGAACGAGTGTGTCTCTGGACGCCACCTCTCGATAAGTGCAGTAATTAATCCACGGTCTAGGGCGACAAAAGGCACACGCAACAACCCTTCTAAATTCGCCTTACGTACGTACACCATAATTTCTTCACAGGGGGCTTCATTCTTACGCAATTCAGTCTCGACCCGCCGGAAACTTACTTTTGCAGAGTCCTTTGGAGGCTCCATCTGGAAAACAATAGTAAATTGACAATTAACCGATTACTTTCAGTAACAAAATAATTATATTTTATGTACTACTACTAATTCAATTTCACATTTTTATTTAAACCTTAATAGTGCAAAGACAATACTTACATCAAGATCCCAAATGCGTTTCAAACGGTGCCGATCTTGCAATGTAAGCACAGACAAATCCATAGGCCCAGGATCAGGAGAACGCAAGCGATCCAACTCTTGCTCATTTAGATCCATACTAGAACCTAAAAAGTAATAAATAAGTAGCACACAAGCAATTAAACAATCAAAGCAAGAGTTCATAAAAAATACAACGAATGGAAAGCATTGAAGTCAAAGAAATTGAGGCAAGAAAATCCCAGAAATACTTTTGTCTAATATGGAGAAACAAAAGAACATTGATGTTCTCTCCCCGGGAAATGACAGTTTCACAATTCTAACTTTCTCACTTTCTCACTTTTTCATCAACTTGAACTAATTACTTTAGGCAAGATAATTTAATGGAACAAAGATTGAAGGACCTAAAATCCATGTCACAATTGCAGCTCTTCATGTTTCTAATCAACCAAATGGCCTAATTACTTTCTCTCTGCCACGAGAAAAAAATGAAGGACCTAACATCCATGTCATCCCTTCAATTTTTCTTTCCTTCTTCTTTCCATTAACTTGTTCATTTGACAGATTCTAAAAGTTCATTCTCCAAATTTCATCAAAAATTCTCAGAGATATAATATACAACTTTTCAAAATCAATTATGAAAACCACCACCAAACCAAGCCTAATGTATATATATATATATATATATATATATATATATATATATATATCAATCAATTTAACGGGAAATCTTCAAAAAAAAAATACCGGGAAACCCATTTCACTGTAAAGTGCGTGGATCAACTTCTACATACTGGGAAACCCAAACCTAATGCATATATATATCACACACATAAGAGACGAGAGAGAGTACATACGGGTCTAGGAGAGAGGATGGACAAGCCACAAGCGTCGTCGGAGTTCAATCACCGACGCCCACGAATCGCCAGAAATCACCTGATCTCGCGAACAAGATGACCGGAGGAGGAACTCTGGAAATGAGATGAAGCGAGATTGCAAATTGCGGTATCATTTAAAGCCCTAGCGCAATAGTTAATTGCGCAATTGTTATACATAGCACAATTTGAAAACGCGCTATATAACTCACCATCCACGTCCACCTGGCACACACGTGGACGTGGGTCTTTGCCAGGTGGAATTTCGAAGTGGAAGCGCGATGGAAAATTGCGGTAAGAAGTATTTTTACAAATAGTTTGAAAGTTGAAGTACTTTTCCAATTAGTTTGCAAAACTGGAGTATTTAGCCGAAAAACTCTTCACAAGACGTCAGATCCCAAAGGAAACAAGTCCAAATGAAAAGAAAAGACAAGAAGTGAAGAAGGTTGAAGAAGCTCTTGGAAAGTTTGCCTAGTCAGTGAACTCCAATGGAGACCACACCTCAATTCACGACGCGTGTGCGAAATTCGTCGACCCTCTGTCTCGCTCTGCTTCATCTCTATCCCAAACCCAAGTACCAAAACCATCTATATATATGTCCCCTACCGCTTCGAAAAATTGAAGTTCACAAAATTACTAGTAGAGTACTGATTTGTGTCCAACAATGGCATTGATTCCAAGCTTCTTTGGCGGTGGCCGTCGTAGCAACGTCTTTGACCCGTTCTCCCTCGACATATGGGACCCATTCGAGGGGTTCCCGATCGGCGGTGCAGTGGCCAACATCCCCAGCTCCGCCGCGAAGGACGCCTCGGCCCTGGCCAACGTCCGTATCGACTGGCGCGAGACGCCGGACGCCCACATCATCAAGGCGGATCTTCCAGGGCTGGACAAGGGGGAAGTGAGGTTGGAGATCGAAGAGGACGGACGGATCCTCCAGATCAGCGGGGAGAGGAGCCGAGAGCAGGAGGAGCAGAACGACAAGTGGCACCGAGTGGAGAGGAGCGTCGGGAGGTTCGTGAGGAGGTTCAGGTTGCCGGAGAACGCTAAGGTTGATCAGGTGGAGGCGAGAATGGATAAGGGGGTTTTGACGGTGGTGATTCCGAAGGAGAAGGAGAGGAGGCCCGAGAGCCGGCCGATTCAGATATCCGGTAGCGAAGGTGAGGGAGGAAGGGTTTCGACTGGCGGAGGAGAAGTTGGTGTTGGAGGTACTACTGGACAAGGTCTCTCCGGTGGAGCAACCGGAGGGGGGTTTGGTGGTGGTGGTGGAGCCACTGGCGGAGGAGGGATCTTTGACCATGGGGCCACTGGAGGAGGGGTTTTTGACCGTTGAAAGCGTTGGGGTTTTAGGAAGTTATTAGCCTACAGTAATAGATGTCGTGTAATAACAGGGGATGGATATAGGGGGGAATCCTCAAAAGGTCGTTTTTTGTGGGCGTTTTTGTTGCTGCACAGTGTGTTTTGGTGTAGAAAAGTTTGTAGTATATCTGGTAAATCATAAATGTATGAAGTATGTTGTTCATACATTAGTATGAGAAAATGGGGGGTTTTGGAGAAGATTTTGTTCTGGTTTTCAGTTTAAGCATGCAGTCGTTGGTGTCAATTCCTTTGCTTTGATGATGCATACCAGACCAAGAAAACCCATAAAACCTTCGTAAAATGGCATCTCCAATTTTTACCAATTTTTTTATCCAAACTCAAAAATTGGGTAAAAAAACTTTAAAAACTCAAAAAATGGGTAAAAAATCCTTTAAAAACTCATCTCCGATGTTATTTTCTTGCCTATGTTGGACTAGGTAGTTAGGATCTTAAACCTATGTTTAGACAAATTTAGGGTTTAAAGTGCAATTATCGATTATAAACATAATTGTTCAATAACAAGAATTTAAATAATTCAAATTTATTTAATAATTCGGTTTATTACAACTCCCGCCCATTTGGTGGAAAATGTGACGGTAGCATTTTACTCTAGGAGGCGATTTGGTCATTACTAAAACTCAGAGAAGTCATTAGTAATTTATTAAGTTTTTTATATTCAATATGAATTTTATTTAATAGATCTCAATTAGTTTTATTTAGCAAAGTTGTTAGAATGACAAAAAAAATACTATCATAGATTATGAAATACAAATAATTTTTTGAGTGGCACAAATACCAAAATAGGGCCAATAATATGGGACAGAGTATTTTTCATATGAATTTTTAGTACTATGGCATTTTTAACTTTTTCGCAATGAGTGAACAATTGAAATTATGACACCCTGTGTCAGAAAATTATAGTTTCACCACTACGAATCTACGATTAGTAGCATGTTCGAACTTGGTGTCGATTAAACTTGGATCTGGGGTGCTGGAAATCAGTCCCTGCAAACCACCCTGAAAATCGCTCAAAACAACGTCTTTTTGGGCGATTACCAACTTAGTCCATGAAAGTAATTCCCACCGGGTGAAAGTGCCTAAATCCCCAAACCATATGAAAATGTCTAAATCTCCAAACCGTATGAAAGTGCCTAAACCCCCAAAATCTCAAGAAAGTGCCTAAATTTCTAAAACCCTACGAAAGTGCCTAAACTCCCAAACCGTATGAAAGTGTCTAAACCCCAAAATCCCATGAAAGAGCCTAAATTTCTAAAACTTATGAAACCGTATGATACCCTAAGTGTCTAAGCCCCAAAACAAATTGACCTAGGAATAATGCACGTGGTTGTGTCGGTTTTCAAAAAAAAAAAAAAAAAAAAAAAGACCTAGTGATAATTAAGTTTCAATCCTTAACCTAGTGGGAATTAAGTTTCCAAAAAAGTCATATCTCTTATGTTTCAAAACGACGTCGTTTTGAGTGATTTTCAGAGTGATTTCTAGGGACTTATTTCTAGCACCCCGAATCCATTAAATTTAACGATAAGAATATTCAACTCCATTTTTTATGTAGCAAACTGATATCAAATGAGCTTTTAACGACCAAACACAAGTTTTAAACTCGAACAATTTATTAGTTTATTTATCAGCTTGGTGTCAATTAAACTTAATGATAAAAATATTCAACTCCATTTTTTATGTAGCAAACTTATATCAAATGAGCTTTTAACAACCAAACACGAGTTCTAAACTCGAACAATTTATAGTTCATTTATCAGCTATAACAGTATATTCATCATTTTAAATTTGTTTACATCTTTGAAAGCTAGAGAATAAATGGACTCCTCAAGGACTACTTAAGCCCTTTTAAAGGGTATATCTAACGGTTTCTGTTTGAAATGACACTGACCTCCCCTACTTTCAAAAATATTGTTTAGATTCTGTGAAATTGGCCTAAACGGTGTCATATTTTAGATGGAAAGAATTAAATGCCCTCCTCTAAACTTTCACGCTCCATCCATTTTGCTAACCCCTCTCTTCCTTTGTAAACTGAGAGAAAAATAGGAAACACACATTTTCTTGTCATTTTCTAAAGCATAACAAAACCAAATCTATCTTAGTGCCTATAAATTTTCTTTCTCAAACATGCTAAGTTCTCGCGCGTGTTGCTACTTAAAAAGGTGATTTTGTTTTTTGTTTTTCCTTACTCAAATTCTTTTAGCATTTGTTAATTTTGCATCAATTTTGTTAGATTATTGATTCAGCTTGATAAGAGGAATTGAAAAAGTAAAAAAAATTGAATAAAAACAAAAGTAATCCAATTTTTTTTAAAATTTTTTTTATTATCTTTAGTGAAATGTTTTAACATTTTGATCCAAAAAAAAATTTCTTTAGTGAATGGCGATGGTGGTTGCCGTGATAATGTGAAGCCATGTGGGAATCGGGAAGGAGTCAGGAGATGACTGACTTTAGGCTTAGTTTGGCTTAATAAACCGTTTATTTAATTTGTTGTCTTTATTGAATTTTTTTCACATTTGGGAGTTTTAATTGTATCACTTTTGTATGCTATTGGTTCAGTTCGACGGGAGAAATCTAAAAAAGTAAAAAAGTATATTAAAATATTTTTATCAGAAAGACAAAATACATAATCCTACCGTACTATTATTTTACTAACTACATATTGGATATTTTAATAAGAGAATATTAAGTTTTGGGGGGAAAATAGACATGTGAATACATAGACAAACAGAAAAGAGAGAGAGAGAGCCAATTAACTTTATTTCTCACACCTGAAAGTGGCGAAATTAGTTGGTACAATGGAGGTGGTTAGAGGTAGAAGAACGTGTTGTTTGTTTTAGGAAATAGAAAGGATATTCTAGTCATTTAAATGATAAATTAAGCACCGTTTGCAACCCATTTAACAGAAGGGAGAATAAGAACAATTAACTTTATTTTTCTCACCTGAAATTGGCGAAATTAGTTGGTACAATGGAGGTGGTTAGGGATAGAAGACCGTGTTGCTTGTTTTAGGAGATAGAAAGTGGGTTTTACTCTTTTTTTTTGGGGGGTAAAGAGATAAAAATGCATTAAATTAAACTACCAGCACAAAACCGGGATACAAAACCACCAAAACACAAAACCACCGGCCAAAACAAAAAAACAAAAGAGCAGAAAATAAACTGCCGGTGCCATCGCCGCCGCTCGCCGTTGGTGTCAGAGGACTAGATCGGCCTCCCCTTGTTCCGAAAATCAAGATTTTGGCCACCCACACTGACCGGAAAGAAGATCCGGCCATGCATGGGGAGTTACCGGCAAATCAAGGAGAGGAAGTGATAAAGGAGAAGCGAGGAGAGGGTCTAAGGGGCTGGAGGAAGGGGGAAGGGGATGGATGGGCTGGCGGCTGGGGGGCGGAAGGAGAATATTAACACTGCAAATAAAAAACTAAACAGAAGGGAGAATATTAACATTGTCAGGGGAGGTTTCTGTTTATCAAAAATCTAAGGGGAGATCAATGAAATTTACCCCATTTTTTTAACAAATCAGAAGGACTAGAGTTCCCGGTCTCTAATTCTGCAAGTGTCTATGTAATACAATAGCGTGTATAGCAAGCCAACAAATTTTTTTTTTTAATAACTGGATGTCCAGGCCAGCAAATAATTCGAGATATCGTCTTTTTCTTTAGCATTCTTTTTTAAGAAAATTCTTTTGGTAGGTTAAATGTGGTCATGCAATTCATATGGCGAAGACATGAATTAAGGATTGAGGTCGATTAAGTGACTTAAATCTGTGGAACTATTATTCACCGCTAAATTTGTAGCAGTGTGATCTACAACTTTATCCCTTCAAAAAATTTGAATTTCAAGATAAGTCATTAAAATTCCAGAAAACTAAGAAACTAATGCCCGTTTATCTTTCCCCAATCCCGAAAATGTAAAACCACTACGTGCAGAATTCGAATGGTTTGATTAGCAGTAAACATGATAAATTAGGAAATAGGTCATCGTTGGCTCATACATTAAATGAATAATAAGGGTAAAATTGGTTATTCAAGCAATAATAGGATGAAAACATAACTGATCAGCTGATGTCGTTGATGGAAAACAAGTAGAATGTGGTTTTAGGACCATAAGTTAATTAATTCATACGTAAATTTAGGTTTCTGAGTTATATGAGAGCACCTCCAGTAGTTGCTAGGCCAAATCTCAGCCTAAAACACTAAATTCTATTTTTGCTAGTCATACAATTGTTAGACACCCACTAACCAAAATGGCTATTCAACATCAAAATCACAAGCACCCAAACAGTCGGAACCGGGGCTCTGTAGTAAGCTATCTCGGCCGTCTAATCTGAGATTAATGGTTCCGATAAATTGAAGTTAAAGTAAATGTAAAAGTACTTTTTAAAGTGTAAGATAATCCGACTATTAATCTTAGATCAGACTACTGAGAGAGCAGTTCACTACTTACTACAAGCCCCTCGGCTCACAGTTCCCCTCTAGTCGGTCCCTTTTACCGTCATCGTCCTTGGGCACCGGCTTCTGTTAAAACTTCGTCGTCGTCTAGCGTGGGTCTTCCGACACCTCATAGTCAGAGCAAATTGTTACTTTATTGTTTTAACTTTAAAATGGAGTTCTTGAGGGTTTAGATAGGAGATGGTCCTACTACTACAGACTCCCTGAGGAAAAATATTCAAATATTTCACCACTACTTGATTGAGATGTGACGCCTCGTTTGATTCGCGAAATAAAATAGGTGGGATTAATAGTCCTGGGATTGATAGTCCTAGACTATTTGTACTGAGACTAATTTAGTATTGAATCTCACACAATCCCCTGTTTGATTCATGCAGAATTAACATTGGGACATCCCCACCATGTTCGGAAGAGTTTTCGAAAACTGGTTTTCCACTTTTCCCGAAATGGGCCCACATGTGGCAGACTCCATTTCTCTCTCCTCCTAATTTATAGAAGTTATACTCTATTACATATTTTGTGCGAGACGGGTCCGTGGGGTCCACTTCAAAGATTTACACAAATAATTCAAGCCGTCCGTTAGTTCTAAAATTATTTTTTGAGTCATCCAGAAAAAAATAAGTCAATCATGTACCTTTAAGTACTTGATCAAGTTATCTAACTTTCTTTCAACTTTAGTTAAAATTCAAGGTCCTAAATTGTGAACCACAATTAGATGACGGATCAACCACTTATAATTTTTCGAATGAACTAATTTTTTAGGAGTGACTCAAAAAATTATTTTAGAACTAACGGACGGCTTGGATCATTTGTGTGGGTCTTTGAAGTGGACCTCACAGACTCATCTCGCACAAGATATGCAGTAGAGTATAATTAGGTGGAGAGAGAAATGGAGTCTGCCACATGTGGGCCCATTTCGAGAAAAGTGGAAAATCGGTTTTCAAAGACTCTTCCGAACACGGCCCCTATGTTTTGGTCAATCCCATGTTTGGTTCCCTAAACTACATTTCGGATTAATTTCAAGACTCTCTCAAAAAAAAAAAAAATTACTGGCTAATACAATTCAATTTGCATGCATAAAAATCAGAAATAAATGGGCATCCCATTTTGATTTACTAGGATGTAAATAAAAATAATAAAAAATCAGAAACAAACACCTACTGAAATGGGGAAGAAACTAGATGCGAATGTTTGAGATAAACTGAGAAAATATCAAAACTTGATATACACAACAAACTAATGCTGAAATAAATGGGCATCCCTCCATGTGTTTTTTATCCCGGATTAATTAGTCCCACACCCCCAAGGTATTACACAATACCATACGTATTGGACTAAAATTGTCCTGGGATTGTTAATCTCATGCTATTTTTCAGGAACCAAACGAGGGACTGCGCGGGATTAGATACAAATAGTCCAATTCTAGGTACCTAATACCCGAATCAAACGAGGCCTGAGAGTATACAACATTAGCATTCTTGTCTTTCAGTGCACATTAGCACATATACATATGGTTGATAAACGTGCCAAACAGTTAATTGTTCAAGCTCGGGTCGTGATCTTCTTGCACGGCTATGTACTAAGGCCCCGATTGGATGCGGGATACGTTTTGGTGGGATTAAATAGTAAGGGGATAAGATAGTAAGGGGTATTAATAATAACTAAAATTAAAATATTTAGTTATTATTTTTTATTATTCATTTTAATAATATTTTGAAGTTTAATTTTTGCTTTTTTTTTCCTTTCTAATTGTACGTTTTTAATAATCAACTAATTAGTAATTTTTATGTTATTCCCCAACAATGTCAAATTCTAAAGTATAAAAAAATTTAAATTTTTTGTATCAAATTAAAGTTCTCAATTTGTAGTTTAATTTGGTGCAAAAAAAATTAAAAAAATTAATGTGAAAATAGTTTATTTTGTTATCCGAAGGATATTGCAAAGCAAGCCAACAATGTCAAATTCTAAAGTAAAAAAATTTTCAAACTTTTTTGTATCAAATTAAAGATCTCAATTAGTAGTTTAATTTGGTACAAAAAAATTTAAAAAATTATGCACAAAAGTACTTTATTTTTTTATCCGAAGGAAATCGCAAGAGTTCGTAAAGCATTTAAAATGCAATTCGGTTTTCTTTATCACAACAGTAAACAAACTGGGGGTAAGGGGAGGGGTATAAGGGAGGGTAGAGAGGTAATTTCGTAGGCGGTATGAGGGGGTATAAATTAGTAATAGGGGGTGGGGGTGTTATTAATTAGTGAGGGGGAAGGGGTACAAAGGGGTATTAAAAGGGTGTGAGTATTACTTAATCCGGGTTCCATTTTTTTTTCCAAACCAAAGATTAACCGATGGGACCGGGATAAGGGGTGGGGGTATAACTTAATACCCCTCTAATGCTACAGCCAATCGGGCCCTAAGTATATGGATTCCAAGTGAATTTTTGGTGGTCGAAGCCGTGGAACGTGACTTGGTGGGGTTACATAAGCATTGAATATCCCCTCGGAATAAGGACAAATTAAGCTAGTATTACACTGTGGTGGCAAGCTATGATGCAATCCATACGTGGGACGGGGAAATCTTTCAAAGATGTAAAACAATCATTTCATTGGGAGCTGGTTCGATCCGTGGTCCACACAAGTGGTATCATCAACCCCATACCTTTATATATAGTCCACCAAATGGATGAGCACTAATAATTAGATTCAGTGCACCTCTCACAATTCACAAACAACCAAAAATCAGACCACACGGAGCTCTGGAAGGTGTTTGAATGCCTATTTTTTCTTGTCCCTGTCACGTTATCCAATTGAAGCTTTTTGGCTCACCTAAGGCAAAATGAATTCTCCTATAATGTATTTTCAAAATTTTGAGTTTAGAGGAATGTAAACTCCATAAACAGAGCTTCTTTTTGCTTGGCACGTTTATAACCAAACCTCACATTTGGTAGTATCCTAATTTTTTGAGTTGTGTTTCTTTTTCTTATTTTTCTAGAGTGTCTGTTTTATGATTGGGGAAAGGAATTGTTCCAAAGTGTATTTTGATTGAGTGTGGTAGGTTTTAGTCAAGTTGGGTTGAACACATTGTAGAAGTAGTTGAAGGCTGCAAGTTTGGCTCGAGCATTTTTCAAAACTGTTTGGCAGCAAAACATTCTGATTGGTTTTGCTGGATATTTTGCTTGAGCAAACCGTCGAGCAATATGGCCAAATTCAACAGCTACAAAGCAGTGATAGTCAAAAGCACTGTGTGTGGTGAACGTGGATTCGACAAGTAGATCTTAGGCTCGATTGTGAGGATTCTAATCGTATGTACGATTGCTCGTAACAACACATTAATTATAGTATTTTTTATTCCTTCCCGTGGTTTTTTACCCATTTAGGATTTTCCACGTATATCTTGGTGTTTTACGATTGTTTGTTTTCCGTTGTTTGATTGATTGCTATTATTGATTGTCAGCTATTCTATTAGGGTTCATACATAGCAAATCATTAAACCTAAGCGAACTTGGATTTTTTCAGAGAACAAAAGTTAGAAGTCAATGAAATAAGCTTTTTCACTTCTCATTGTCATTTTTCTCTTTTTTGTTAAAAAACAAACATACTGAATGCATTTTCCACATATCTTTCAAACCCTACTCCCGTTGCAAAATGCATTCTTCATATATTGTTAGCGAAATCACCACATACACAAATAATGGAATATAAAAACTGTAAAGAAATCAACACAGGAATTTACGTGGTTCCCCAAAATGGGTACCTCCACGGGAACGAGCGAGTCTGTTATTATGATAAAGTTGGCTAGGTTTTTACAATAGAGAGTATGTATAAACCCTACTATATTCCAATCCTAATTATTCCCTACCGTCCCGCGGGGGACGTAATTATTCAGCCTTACGGTCCAACCACAACAGTTGAATCGATCCGTGATGGGGCGTTTGGCCTTCATTAGAATTTCTCGGTACCTCTCCATATGAGCCACAAGTTCGAACATATATCTCTCAAATACTCTACAGATTCATAATACATTATGATCATAATCTAAAAAACTGCAAATGTTAAAATAAAAAAATGCAAAATGTAGAGAGATGAGATTTCCAAACATCCCCTAGTACTACCAAACAAGTCCCTAAGGAGCGGTCATTCTTAGTTTTGATTATGCAGCCAGCTAACAGAGGAAAAAACAAAGAGTCTAACATAATGGTGCACTGATTATCTAATTTTATCTTGTTGTCATTCAAGTAATATTATAGTGGTTATAATTGTCCAAGATGCTTTCATCTTAGAAAAGAGTAATCATATG
The DNA here is from genome assembly GCA_016920895.1 of Vaccinium myrtillus. NCBI lineage: Eukaryota > Viridiplantae > Streptophyta > Magnoliopsida > Ericales > Ericaceae > Vaccinium > Vaccinium myrtillus. Next base: position 20,284,289 of record CM029280.1, on the reverse strand, counting down.
AGTACCACTTATAAAATGTAATGTGTCCCACATACCATGTTCGATTGAAGTGAATAGGAGTTGTTTTTATGTCCATCGTCAATTTATACTTTTCAAATTACAATGATGATGTTTCTTCAATAGACTGTAAATTAATCTTAAAGTATAAGTTAAATTGTGGTGGAGAGAATATAACCTTAACTGCTATTGTGGTGGAGAGAATATGTGTTTAAAGTCGTTTAGTACACCACAATTTTTACATTACATATGTTTTGAGTTTCATATAAAAAATTAGCCCCACAAAATTGGTTACTGTAATTTTGACTGGACTTAGGGGCAAAATATAAAAGACAATATAAAGTTTTCACACCCCTTAAAAACCCACTTCCCCAAAAGGGGCAAGCAAATTGGGACGGAGGGAGTAGTTTCTACTGCTTCCGTTTCAAATTTCTTGTTCACTCACACTATTCACGACACCTCTAAAAAATTATTTTTTCAAACATAAAATGTTACTATATATATTCGATATGGATCTCCTTTGATAATTCTAGACGAGTTCTATCAAATAAAGTTTTTAAAATTGTAAAAAACCATTATAAATTGAAAAATCTAAGCAATTGAAAATCGACACGCATACACATAAACAGACAAGAAATTGGAAAGGGAAGGAGCAATATTTTTTTATGTTAGAAGAACAATTAAGTAAAGTTTTGATAATAAGAAAACCAAGAATCTTTTTTCTGTAATGACTAATGAGTTTTAGCTACTGTTTATTCTTCTTTTCAATACGTTTTCCCTGCATTGTTGAGATTCACACACGTTGAATGAAGCCATGTCTCACCTTGTCAGTTTATAGTCTCAAAACTCACTCAGCACGGTTCCTAATAAAATTTTTTTCTTTCTACCTCTCTCTACTCATTACCCCCAAAAACCTTCCTCAAAATCCAAACCGAACAAAGCTCTATGTCAAGATTTATGTTCGATATACGTGTCTGAATAAGGATGCAAACGAGTCGAGCTGAGCCGAGCGAGCTCGACTCCTTTAGTAAATGAGCCAAAAATCAAACTCAAGCTCGGCTACGAGCTAACCCTTAATGAGCCGAGGTAGGATAATTTACTTAACGAAGTGAGCCGAGCCGAGATGCGATTTACCAAATTCATTTACTAAATGAGTCTAAAATTCGAGTTCAAACTCAACTCGATTACTCAACGAGCTGAGCTGAACCAAGCCATGAGCTATTTGCGAGCACCTCGGTTCATTTTCTGATGTAGAACAAGTAGCGACCCAATTCTATGATCAGTTGGACTGGTCGAAACTCCGGATGCCCAAACAGCTTTTAATTGAAAATTGCCAAATTCGACAATTTATCGACGAGCCCGGTATAGGCCCAAACTTGGTGAGCTGAAGCAGAATCGCGTTGCAATCAATACTCACGACCCTAAGTCGTGACGCATGGTGGATTTCGGCCAAATTCCTTTGTTTAGGCTTTCAATTTAGTTATTTTGCTATTTTAGGTAATATTTAGATTACGAATTACTTTTAGTGTGTAATTCTATTTTTATTTATTTCAATTGGGAAAGTCCTAAAATTATTTTTAGTTTCCAATTTTGGTAGTTTCCCTAATCTCCAGAGATATTTTATTTTTTAGTAGTCTTTTTAGTGTTTGCAAGAGTTTCCCTATAAAAGTGATTGTAATCTCTATTATTTTGAAACTTTTATTCAATCAATATAATTCTGACAATTTTCTCTCTCTCTCTCTCTCTCTCTCTCCTCCTTTTCGATTCAAGAAATATCTCGTAGATTCGGGAACCCATCTCGTTTGCACTAGTACGCTAACTAGTTTCTTCTAAATTCCGCTATGTCATATGCAGTTCAATATCCGAATATTTTTTCCGATACTTTTTAACTACGATGGTCAACGTATGCACTTAAAGCCATTTAGTCCCCCAAGAACTTTTAAGCTTGAATTCTCAAATCTCGAACCCAAAAAAACTCCAAAAAAGAAGCCAATGGAACATCAAATCCCACCCTCTCCACCTCACGTTCTCATCTTCCCCTTACCACTACAGGGCCCCATCAAATGCATGTTGAAGCTCGCCGAACTCCTCTGCATCTCCGGCGACATCGACGTCACCTTCCTCAACACCCAACACAACCACCGCCGTCTCCTCCAATACACGGCCGTAGAGTCCCGTTTCTCCGCCTACCCCCAATTCCGTTTCCAAACCGTCTCCGACGGCTTGCCTGACGACCACCCACGATCCAGTGACCGGTTGGGGGACCTTTTGGAAGGTTTGTGGACCGTGACCAACCCGAATTTTAAGGAGATGCTAAGTTCAGGCGGCGGCGATCGGCCGGTGTCTTGCGTGATAGCTGATGGGGCTTTGACGTTCGCTCTTGATGTGGCTGAAGAAGTGGGAATTCCACTGATCTATTTTGAGACCATCAGTCCTTGTGGTCTGTGGACTTACTTTTGTGTTCAAAAACTCATTGACGCTGGGGAGATTCCTTTCCAAGGTGGGTTCAGAATGCTTGACTTTGTTTATTTGTTTGGTCAACGAAAAATGTTTCCAAAAGATTTCCTTAAATAGAGAAAACAGAACGAGTTTTGAATATGTTTACATTATTATTAGTATATTTTTCAGATGCTTGAAGCTTTTAACTCAATTTTTGTTAGCGCTGATTTTGATTTTTAAATACTTGATTTTTCATGGGTAATTTTCCAGAAGCCTGGCTAGATCAGTGGAATTAGTTTTGCTCTGTTTGTTTGACTTCATAATACTTCCCAAAACTGGATTGGCAATTTGGCATTAATTTTTCGGTTATGTTTGAGATTCCTTAATCTATCTTTTAGTGCTTAAAAGGAAAAAAGAACAAAAAAAGTCTCCTATGTCACATTCTGACTCTGTAGTAGAATGGTCAATCAAAGTGACTTAAAAATTTCTCATAATGATGTGTGGTACTAATTGCATACTAATTTCTCATAATGATGTGTAATACTGCCCAAATTTGGATACTAAATTATTTTCCCTGTACATGATGTGCTGGATTTGGCTTTCTAGTGGGCATGATCCAAGCCCAGGAAATTGTGCTGAGTTAGTTTACTTGCTTTGCAACACTGAAGTTCAATTGTGGATGCTTACAGCCACAATGCACTCCCTAAATTTTGACTCCTAAAATGGCTCCTAAAGTTGACACATAAACAAAAGTGGGGTCGAATGTGGCGTGTCAGAAGTTTTGCTAATTTATGGGTGTGAGAGTGGTTCCTAGTCCATGTCTTAAAGTTTATTTATGCACACAAAAATATAAGTGCGTCTCTGATTCCTCCCTTCCTCTTCTCCGTCTCTCTCTCTCTCTCTCTCTCTCTCTCTCTCTCTCTCTCTCTCTCTCTCTCTCTCTCTCTCCTCTTCACTTCCAACTCCCTCTATAAATTTAACTAATGTGGTAGGAGCCATCCTTAGGAGCTTCTATAGGGAGTCCATTGAATACCACAATTAAGCAAACGAGTTGCTAAATATTAAGAGTCTCACCCTCACCCTTAGGCCCACAGTGGGCTCCTATTATAGCTCTCCTAGGTGAAACTCTTAATATTTAGCAACTCATTGGTCTTCAATGGGTTCCCATAGAAGCTCTAAAGGATGGCTCCTTAGCATGACTCTTACCACGTTAGCTAAGTTTAGGGAGGGAGTTGAGAGTGAGAAGAAGAGATAGAAGGAGAAGAGGGAGGAGGAATGGGGACCCATTTACAGTTTTGTGTGCATAAATAATCTTTAGGACATAGTCTCGGAGTCAATTTTTGAAAGTCCATTGTCACACTCCTATATTAGCAAATCTTTAAGAGCATCCTCATCAGGGGAGGCAAATCCCCCTGATGGCTAAGTTGTTGAGTGAAAGGGGAAAAAACCCCCCAAAATCAGACTCAACAATTTTTTTGTAAATCTGCAATAGTTATAACTTTGCTACAGTAACTCGGTAAATTCTTTGAGGCACTATTCACAAGTTAAAGTAATTCTCTCTCCTGACTTCCTGAATAGAGAGTCTGATTTTGTGAGTTTTTGAAAAAGTGACTTGTTAATTTATAAAATGTGTTTTTGAGGTTAAATTTGGCCCAATTTTTGTTGAGCCTGATGAGGATGCTCTAACACCCAAAATTGGACCTCATTTTTGCTTTTGTGCAACTTTAGGAGTCATTTTAGGATCCAAATTTAGGGAGTCCACGGTGGATGTCCTAGTTTGTATAATTAGTGAAGCATGGTTTATAATAGTTGGGCTGCAGGCACACCCACTCAAACATATCTCAGCCACACCTCGTTATGTGGGACCTATTTTGAGGTCTCACACGAATGATCAGAGCCGCTCAATTTTTTTAGAATATTTTTGTTAAGAATTCCATAAAAAATCAACTTAGTCAAATATTGGTAAAAACTTGATAACTTTGTTCAAGTTTTGGTCCATTCAATTCAGGATATGAAACTTAGGATCTGAAACTTGAATGAATCAATCGAGCCTTTACCGGTATCTGACTAAGCTGGTTTTTCACAAAGACTCTTAAAAAAATTGAGCAATTTTGATGATTCGTGTGAGACCCAAGATAGGTCCCACACAATAGGATGTGGAGGTGTGTTCGAGTAGGTGTGCATGTAGACTTTTTGGGTTTGTAGAGGTTGAAAAACTGGCACATTTGTTTCCACAGGAGATGATTTGGATGCACCAATTCGGAGTGTTCCAGGCATGGAAGGTTTTCTCAGGCGTCGTGATCTACCGAGCTTCTGTCGTACCACAAACCTGAATGACCCTGTTATCCAACTCGCCATGAGGGAGTGTCGACAAGTCCCACGAAGTAGTGGACTCATACTCAACACGTTTGAAGAGCTAGATGGAACGGTACTCTCTCATTTGCGCTCTCTCTGTCCAAACCTCTACCCAGTTGGCCCACTCCACACTCATCTAGTAAAAAAGACGAGACTTGAAATAGAGTCGACACCGCCGCAACGTGCATCCTCCGACAGTCTTTGGCAAGAAGAAAAAAGTTGCATAACATGGCTTGATAAACAACCGTCAAGATCTGTGATCTACATCAGCATTGGCAGTCTTGCCACGATGACAATGGAGCAACTCGTGGAGTTTTGGCATGGATTGTTGAATAGCGGGGTGCAATTCTTATGGGTTAGGCGGCCAAACTCCATAGTTGGCAAAGACTTGGGGGTCAGATTGAAAAACTCTTGGAAGCTACAAAGGAGAGAGGATGCTTGGTGAGTTGGGCTCCACAAGAGGAGGTCTTGGCTCACCCTGCCATTGGCGGGTTTTTGACCCACAGCGGGTGGAACTCGACTTTAGAAAGCTTGATGGAAGGAGTGCCGATGGTTTGCTGGCCTTATTTTGTTGATCAACATGTGAATAGTAGGTTTGTGAGTGAGGTATGGAAGATTGGGATCGACATAAAAGATACTTGTGACCGAGTGGTAATTGAGAAGATGATCAAGGATCTTATGGATGTGAAAGGAGATGAGTTCAGGCAATCAATGGATCGGTTGTCTAAATTTGCGAGGGAAAGTCTTAGCGTGGGTGGGTCATCTGTCAGTAACTTGAACCGTCTGATTGCGGACATAAGATCGATGAAGGTATGAACATGGCGTTCTAAATTTTTTTCCCTAGAAATTGAAGTGTATTTTAGCAAATAAAATGCAGAGGAGGAGAATGAGGCGATTTCTGAACCAAGTTCATTCACTTGAGTTTCAACTTTCAAGGGTCTTGCTAGTCCCAAATCCAAGGCCTGAATTCATCTCATAATAAGACACCATTCTTTGCTAAATTATTGTATCTGGTATTTTTGTTCGTCTTTTTTGAATTTTTGTTGGATTTAATGCCATATTCTTTGAGTAATTATACTTTGGATAAGATTACTTCTACTAGTTTGTTTTATTGGAGTAAGCATAGTATAGAAATGACATGAGAAAAGGTAATTTAAATCTTAATCCAACGATATGGGGGTTAATCTCACCCTTTCTTATGAACAGTTCTACTTGCCAGACATGATGTTTAAGGAATACTGAAAAAAGAAGAGGGATTTGCTTTACCCAACGGGAACTATACAAGTCATGTTTTAACCATTTCTGAGCCATTTATGGATTCGTTTAGAATATTGTATTGGGTTATATTTTAAAGCTCGTCGAGAACCTCAACTACATTCAAACTTCAAATCATGTTGATCAGAATCCGTTGACACAATTTTGGAATGCGTTCATTTTGAAATAAATGAGTTCTTCTAATCCAATTTTATACTAATTCTTTTTTAATTTTTTAAGAAAAAATTGTTCTAAAATCATATCAATTGTCATTCGATCAACCTGATTTTTAGCATACTTGAGTTCACAACGTGGTCTAAAATATTAACGGTCTCCATTATTGAAGTGGACCAAAGAAGACCCACTTAAATGCAGCAGCTTGGTGCAGGCTATGCCCCACTCAGTTTGGCATAATTAGTTGTAGTCTATAATTTTTGTAGTATTTTTCAATTTTTCCCTGTAGTGTTGTAGGTGTTTCCTCCTAAACTCTTAGTGGACCATTATTTTCTCCCTTAATCTTTAATAAAATAGGAATATGATTAGTTAGAATCAAATTCGTAGAAATTTTTTTAAGTAGGAATAAGAATATGATTACTAGAGAATCAAATTCTTAGGAATTCAATACCTACAACAATTTTATTCCAGTATTCAGTAATCTTATGCAAAAAATATTTCAAAAATTTATCAAAGTCAACACCTTTTTTTAAATGATCGAGATAGAAATCTAAGATTCACATGGGGTAAGGGAGATATAAGATTCTCACTCAGTCTGAGGATGTGATTCCCGGTTGAACATGTCCACATGAATCACATTTTTATTTTGTCTATTCCAATAGTCAGAATTAGGGGTGTGCACGGGTCGGGTCGGGTCGGGTTTGGGCTCTAGAAGTCACTTGTGAGGAGTGAGTACGATCTCGTTGATTGGCAAACCGATCATATCAGGTGGGAAAAATGACCACCCGATTTGGAATCGAGACCGCAGAGGAACCAAACAAATGGGTTCGGTCGGGTTTTCAAGCTTAAATAAAAAAAAAGAAAAGAAAAAAAACCTTTCAGATCTAGTTTTCTACTCAAGATGAAGGAGGGGAAAAGCCATGGAAGAGATGGAGACAGAAATGGCAGACGTGATGCTTTGTGCTACCTTCCAAGAGGAACACGTGTCATACTGGCCGAGGCCGATTCTGGGAGTGTCTAAAGTACTCACTGGTTCGGCCCAAATGGTATTGTTCGGCTCCTGTTTTGATGACATGAAGAGTAGGTCCAAACCTACCGATTCGGCCCATTGGTTCAGTTCAACCCAATAGATGTTCCAGTTCGTCCATGTGTTCCAGTTCAACAATATGCTCAGGTTCGGCCTGTTGAATTAGTCATGCCTGACGGATGAACCTGGTAAGGCTATTTAATCTGTTAGGCCCTTAAGGACCGTACAATTCGGCCCAATACAAATTGCATTTATGAAAGGGGAGTGTGAAAATCAATAAATAAATTTAAGAAAAATTAATCAAAAATACAACATTTTTTTATCCCTTTTAAAGATAGGACACGCGTTTTTTCAGATTCAAGGGAAGAACACACGTTTTTTCAGATTCAAGGGAAGGACATCAAAAACTAGTGAGTACTCACTAGTTTTCTGTTTCCGGCCAGTGGGTAGCCCGTGACCCGATTTCACCACCTGACATCAAACCCTCTGTAATACCAAAGGTACCAAGGACTCCCAACGTTCCGGATTGCGACTCGATTCCACCGAAGAAGCCCACCGGTCCGCCGCCGATATCACCCGGTCCAAACCCGGAGTTTCCGGTCCCATTACACACACACAAAGAGAGAGAGAGAGAGAGAGAGAGAGAGAGAGAGAGTCGATATCACCCGGTCCAAACCCGGAGTTTCTGGTCCCATTAGACACACACACACAGAGAGAGAGAGAGAGAGAGAGATATGATCGAACCAGGCCATGACGTTCACCAGCTTGGAAGAAAAGCCTCTGCTGGTTCATGGATTGCGTATAAAGCTGAGAGAGAGAGAATTAGCAGCCCTGCAAAAGGAGGTGTACATGGTCCAACCAATCAACCTCTTCCAGCCGTGTGGCGTCGGATTTTCGCTTCTTTGCCATAGCCAAAGATTCGATTGCTCTGGTCTAAGAAAAAGGAGCCCTAAAAATGGTTTTTTGGTAGAGAGTTTTTAATGTGCAAGAAACTGTTATCGTCCCATTCGGAGTAGAAGACGTAGAGAGAATGAGTCTCTCTTTTGGGATGTGTTGGCAGAGGAGAAGAGAAGGTCGATGAGACACATGTAAAGCCAAGTGGCCTCTCACTAATTTTTTGGTTGCCGCAGAAGTGGCTGCCTAGAGGTGGGGTGGCGGTCGGACGGAGGTGGGGTGGTAATTTTTTTGAATTTTATGTTCGAAATTAGAATTTTTAAAAATTAGTGACATCTCACTAATTTTTTTGGTGGCCGGAAGTGGTCGGCCAGAGTTTGGGCGAAGATTTTTTTGAATTTTATGTTCGAAATTAGAATTTTTAAAAATGAGTGACCTCTCGCTAATTTTTTGGTTGCCGGAAGTGGCTGGCTAGAGGTGGGGTGGTAATTTTTTTGAATTTTATGTTCGAAATTAGAATTTTTAAAAATTAGTGACATCTCACTAATTTTTTTGGTGGCCGGAAGTGGTCGGCCAGAGGTGGGGCGGTGGTCGGCTAGAGTTGGGGCGAAGATTTTTTTGAATTTTATGTTCAAAATTAGAATTTTTAAAAATGAGTGACCTCTCACTAATTTTTTGGTTGCCGGAAGTGGCTGGCTAGAGGTGGGGTGGTGGTCGGCCGGAAGTGGGGTGGTAATTTTTTTGAATTTTATGTTCGAAATTAGAATTTTTAAAAATTAGTGACATCTCACTAATTTTTTTGGTCGCCGAAAGTGGTTGGCCAGAGGTGGGACGGTGGTCGTCCAGAGTTGGGGCGAAGATTTTTTTGAATTTAATGTTCGAAATTAGAATTTTTAAAAATTAGTGACATCTCACTAATTATCTTGGTCGCCGGAAGTGGTCGGCCAGAGGTGGGGTGGTTGTCGGCGGAGGTGGGGCGGAGATTTTTTTGAATTTTATGTTCGAAATTACAATTTTTAAAAATTAGTGACATCTCACTAATTTTCTTGGTCACTGGAAGTGGTCTCCAAAGGTGGGGTGGTGGTCGGCCGGAGGTAGGGTGGAGATTTTTTTGAATTTTATATTCGAATTTAGAATTTTTAAAAATTAGTAACATCTAAGTAATTTTTTTTGTCTCTATGTTCAATTGCAAAAGTTCTTTGTCATTCCCTTTAAAAATATCAAATGTTTTTTGTTTTTATGTTCGATTGCAAAAGTTCCTTGTCCTTCCCCTTAAAAATGTCAAATGTTTTGGATTTTTGGCTAAGTGGCCCTAAATTTAATGATTACATTCCTTAAATAAATTATGTTAGAGCATCCTTATCAGCCTCACCTAAAAAAATACCAAATTTAACCACAAAAACATTTTTTACAATTTAGCAAGTCACTTTATCAAAAACTCAAAAAATCAGACTATTTATCCAAACTTTACTATATTAAACTATTCCCCTTAAGTCTATTAAAAAAAAATTCTCTAAAAAATTAATCTCCCCACCTTGGGAGTTGTACTCTGTCCAGGAAAGTACACCTTTTCCTATTAACTATTCAGAACTATTCTCTCTCTCTCTCGTATTCCCAATGCAACCCGTGAAAAGCAACGGAAAAAAACAATAAAGAAAAAAAGGTTAGTGAACAATGCCTACTCAAATTTGAATAGGTACTGTAGCAAAAATAATTTGGTGAGGGAGAATAGGTAGCCTGATTTTTTGATGTTTTGGGGGGCTGACTCCTTATATTAGCTTAAAAGCTAGTATTTTAGGTAGCCTGATGAGGATGCCCTTATAGAATGGACAACGAGTTGGGGAGAAGAAATTGACCAAGTCTCACGGGGCAATTTTGGTCAATGTCAACATAACCAAATGTGAGGTTTGTTTGAAACTTTTGGACGAGGAGAAAAAGAAATAATTTTTTTAAATTTACTCTTTCATCGTTTAATTTTGGAGAGAAAAGGAGACAAAATAGAAAATTTGAATATTGTGCACATTATCATTTTTCCTCTCCTTTTTTTTTCCTTCTCATTTCCCTTCCATATTCTTCCATAAAAGAGTGGATCAGGTACGGATCTGTACAGGGAAAAGGCGAGGCATGTGCCCCAGCTCAACTTCAGGGAATTTCAGATTTTTTTTTTTAAAAGTGGAAGAAAGTATAGCAAATAGAAGAGAAAATACTCAGAACGACCCTCTAGAAATTTGATTACGCCGGAGTTTAGTCCATTGCGTCAGTCGAAGACCTCGAGTTTTCCAGCTATGGAGCATCAGCTTCTCTTCTCTTGTTTTGAATAGAGAAAAGAAGGGTTCAGAAATGGGTAATAAAGAGAAGAGGTATGTGTTCGGTGATAAGAAGAGGTACGTGTCAGGTGGTGGTTTCCAACAAAATGAAGTAAAGTAAAGTAAAATAAAGGTGGGGGATTTTATCACCTGCAACCTGTAAAAGTTACCCAAATGAATTTTCCTAGACAAATTCTCGAGAGGAGCTTATGAAGTAAAGTAAAGGTGTGCTTATGCTTTGAAACATTTAGAAGCACATATCTTATATTAGTATTGCATGATGGGTTTTCGTGAGAAGGGCTATGAACGTGACACATGGCATTAGTTTTTTTTTTTTTTTGAATATGACTCTTGCTTACTTTTATTGTTTGATTTAAAAGTTTTCCAAGTCAAAACAAAATTATAAAAGGAAATCTAAGATGGCTATTACCATTTTCAATTTGAATATCACACTGATTATAAGTTAAAACTATTGGTGAGTAAAACCTAAAACTGATCCCATAAGTGTTAAAAATTCCCAATTTCAAATGGAAACAAAAATCGTCAAAAATTTTAAAAAAGTCATTGCTAATGTCTTTTAGCCGCTTTATGTTTAGTTATGGGAACAAATTTAGAAAGCAAGCCTCAAGAAATCGATCCAATATAAAATTATATTTTTTATTTTTCTCAAAAAAATGAGATTCGCTGCCTCTCTCATCTATATGATTCCATTTTGTGTTACCATAAAAGTTGTAAAAATCTATACAATATATGAAACAAAGGGGTAATGTTTAGTGAGAATGCTTGCTATAAGTTCTCTTATTTCTAATAATTTTAAGAAAGTAAAAGAAGAATATTAAAATAAAATAGTTAATCAAAGAGGATTATAACTCTACATTTTCTATAAAAGGATATTTCCAATAAATTTTCATCGTATCCAAACAATTTGGATATTATTCTACCTTGAGAGCTTAAACTTCAATTATACACATATCCCATATTTAAGAAAGTCAAAACTATCCTGTATTGAAAATTCGAAATTCATAATTCAATTTTTATACATAAACCACTATTTACCAATGTTGGCCAGAATCAGAAACTAATTCCTGGAGAAGCATACTATTCGAAAAGGTTTTGCAAGCTATATTATATACTTGCCATGGTTACATACAATTGGTGGTACGCTAGAGGTAAAACATATTAACAATATTAATTATTGGTACTGCTTTTGCATTATTTGTAGTCTAAATATTGAGGTGTTATCATGATTTCAGTTTCAACGACATGGGAAGGTTTAAGATCTGCAGTTCCTCGCTTTATAATTGTGAGTTTTTTTTATCGTGTTTTCTTTTTCTCTCTACATACATTTTATATTGTTGTCACTCAACACAAGGAAAGCTCTTTGATTTGTTTTAATTCGTTTGGAATCTAATAAATGTAATCACGTTTTGTTTTCAGTTCAATCGATTCATTTTCAATATTTTGATTTTTAGGTGAAAAAGTAGAAAGGGGAAAGCTTCCTTGAAAAGTTATGGTTACTCTGCGGGTAAAAATGTTCTAATCATTCTTGATAATTTCATTTTTATTTGGTTTTTTTTAAGATCTATTGTGATTTGTTAGCATGTGAGATTTTGTATTTTGCGTAACCTTATGGTTTTGTTTCAAGAGTAGAGAATGTGACACTTTTAATTTTAATTTTTTTTTACCTTATATTACGCTATGAGAATACCAAAATTTTGCGGATAAAAGAAAGAAGAAAAGAATAACATACTTTTTCCATTAACTAACCCATGACTTTTTCCCCCTATTTTTTACAGTAACTTTTGGTTTATTTTCTTTGAAATTTTAAACACTGTTTTGCCTATCAACTTTACACCTTGCATCATGCATAGCATGAATGTTACGCTAGGGCTGGTAGTTTCTTACGTAGTATTGCAGTATGGTTTTTTTTGTGAGGAGGGCTCTCAATATCCCAAAATGATAAAATCGCAGTATTGAAATCAATTATAATCTGTGAAAATTAAATGAGACTTACCTTCATGGTCGAATACAATTGTGCATAGCAGTCGACTCGGGCCTTTCAATATGCTGACTTTAAAGAATTCCATGCAGTTTTTAATCTTCCATTGTATTAATGTACTTATTTGGTATTTCTATATCATCACTAATAATGATTTGAGTAACTTAACCATTGATTACTGTTAGTTCAGTTGTCAATAAGTTTTATTCTTTTTGTTCTTATGTTTCAGATTTTCAAGAGCGAATAGGGTTTTGATGGTGAAATGTTCTAAAGAGATTGGGTTGGATTAGATACAAATTTTTTGGAAAAAATTGTGATATCGGAGATGGTACCACACAGATTGATCTGATCCCCTATTACTTTTACTGCTATATCCTGAACAATTACAAGGACTCTGAAAGTGAAATTCACTCCTTACTAGACTAGGGTTAAGTACATGTTGATTGACTTGAAACTACCATAAGAATATAGATGAAGAGGAAACAAGAACCATATGTAGAATTTTCCAGGCTGCAGCAGTAGATTCAACTTTAAAAAACAATAGGAGATATATGCTTCCAATTATTGAAATGACTTTTAAGAGGTGGATAGTTAGGAGTTATCCTTAACTTACATCGAAGAAGTCTGGATTCATCACTTCCAAGAAATTTTTATAACAAGAACGTTATACTCTCAACCAAGTTGCTCACTACAGGAAGATAACTCACATGATGTCTCAATTGTTTAATTACTTTACGGTGTCCGTCCTCTATATAGAATAAGATATTGTCCATTCAACTAGAAATGGCGAGTAATACTAGATGAGCATTGAAGTACTCCGAACGAACTTTCTTTGTGAGGTTATTTTTTAAATTGCGTTTTTGTTTGGTAGAAGTGTTGAATGATTTATGCATTTCGGCAATTTAAACTATTTGTGTGTCCCTCAATTTGTCATGTGCATAGCACGGGTTTCCTGCTAGTATAAGTCTTATTGCACAAGGTGGAAACTAGTTTTATATTATTGTACTAGGCTAATTTAAATTTGGGAAATTGCTACAGTACACACCCATGAAAGGTGTGTACCATATGCACATATTGTATGATCCAGATTGTGCCACCTCATTGGTAATCGTAACAGTTTTTAGTTTTTCGTAATTTTGCAGCAATATAATTCGTAACATTTTCTATGATTGGTATCATTTTGGTGTATCTTGTAACTTTTATTTTAAAAAAAAAGCATAACTTTTATTAAAAAATCGTAACTTTCATAAGGGTGTGTATGATACACACCCAAATAAGAGGTATGTGTTGTAGTCTTTACCATTTGTGTTTAAACTTAGTAGAATTTGGTGCCCCTGTTATGCAGAATTCCTAGATCCGTCCCTGGGGTGGATAATGTACAGTTGCACCAAATTCCTATTTCACCCGTGGTTGTTTTATGCCAAACCAAATTTCTCTCCCCCCGACGTTACCAAAAAACAAAAAATGATGCCTTACCAAAAAACTATACTGGAAGCGCGGGGCCTGTGGTGACTTAGTCACCACAGGCTGTGTAGTGGTGCCAAACGGCACAGTTTTGGTACCCATTCTAAGCCTTTGCAAAATGTAATTTTGTGGGGCCCACTTTTGGGTCCCACACAAACGATTCGAACCGCTAAATAATTTTAAAATAATTATTAAGGTGATTTCGGAGAAAATCAGGCCCATTGGATATTTTTACGTTACTCATCTATTCTTTGATTTTTATTTAGAATTCAGGACTCTACCAGTTTGAAAGAACCTTCAGGAAAAGTTATAAAATTGTGGGCTTAGAAAATCATTGATCTGAACCATAAGAGTCGTAGGGCTCGTTGAGAAGAGTATCTAGTAAAAAAATTATCTTGTTTGGACATCGATAGGTATAAAAAAAAAAACTCATATTTTTAGTGTTTTGATACCTATCGATGTCCGAACAAGATAATTTTTTTACTAGATGCTCTTCTCAATGAGCCCTACAACTCTTATAGTTCAGATTAACTATACTTGCCTCCTTTCTTCAAATCTCATCTTTCATCTTTTCACATCATCAATTATGCGGGGAAACCGGGGGCTTTTAGCTTGAAATAACCAGCACACACGAGTTGAAATTTTAAATTCATATTCCCATACTTAGGGGTGCTTTGGCAAAAAAGAGCAAAACTGATTTTTTAGTTTTTTCGTTGTCTTTAGTCGATTTTTTTTCTCATTTGTTAGTTTTTCGTCAAGTTTTCGTGGTTTATGAATTCGTCTTTTGGCTTTATTAAAATACATAAAAAATTCGACCATAATTTTAGACTTTTGGATTCGAGACGAATCCATAAACCACGAAAATTTGACGCAAAACTAACAAATGTAAATTTTTTTTGAATCAAGACAACGAAAAAAACGAAAAAATCATTTTTTTTTTTGTTTTTTGCCAAAGCACCCTTTAAAATTCTACCAATCTCAATCGACAACTGAGATTCTCCTCAAATAGTCAAATGACTCATATTCGTATGAAAAAAAAATTCAGGAAATCTATTTTTTCGCTAAAACAATGATGAGGCACAAAAAATAAGATTTTTCGTTAAATAGTCGCCGAGATGGTCCTCGTCTATTTCTTCTTTTGTTCTGTTTCTTTGATCAACTCCGATTCTTCTTTGTTTCTCTGCGTGAGAAGCAGAGGTTTGTGGGCCAGCCTCATTTTTGGATTTCCATTGTTCTCTTTTCAACTCATGAGTGTTTGGTAGTCCCATTGCAAAATAGGTTTTAGGATAATGAGTTTGTAATTTTGAGAGTTAGAGAGCAAAAGTAAAAAAGAGGGATTGAGGTAGGGATGGCATTTCAGGCAGCCAATCCCAACCCGTCCGAAACCCACCCCGCCCCATTCATTTGTTAAATTTTTTGGGTACAGGGTCGGGATAGGGGAAGAATTAAAAAAAAAAACCGGCCGGGTTAGGGTAGGGTTGAGGTAGCTATCACCCCTCCCCAACACCTGCCCTGAAATTTTGTAATTTTCATTCCTATATGTTTTACTTTTATAACTAAAATACCACATTATATATCTATTATTTTTCATTTTCCTTATAGATAGTAGATGTTGGTTAAGTTGTAATAGTTATTTTGTAAACTTTTAGTATTTTTGCTCACTAATTTTGGAGTTTAAAAACATATTTTCCTAATATGTAAGAAAAATAGGGGCGGGGCAAGGAGTACCAATCCATTACCCAATCAAGTTCGGGTCAGGGGCGGGGTGGATGTAGATTTTCGGATCAGGGTATGGCAAACCTTGCTCCGCCTTATATCTCCCAAACATGGTTATTACAAACACGACTATTACCAAATATATTCTGCACATATCTCCCAAACACTCTACAAATCCATAATACATTCTGGGTATAATTCTAAAAAGTAAAAAATATAAAAAGCAAAAAGTAAAAAGTAAAAAAATAAGACTTCCAAACACCCCCTAAAAGGCCCGGATATAATTTGGATGGGGGTATGTCCAAATTTTATCGCTCTTCAAAGACTGAGAAATCCAAGAATATCATATCCCGGTAGCCAAAAACGAAACGAAAGCGGATCTGCGACACCCAAATTTCTATATACGGTTTCTCCCCATGTTCCCCTTCCTTTATACTGCAACCAAACAGGTTGGCAGAGGCAAAAACCATAGTTTAATTTCTAGCTTGTAATAATCGTTGACTTTATTGATCTTTGAGCAAAACAGTCCGTCTATAGGTACCAACAGGAATGCCCCGACCATGAACTGACGGGCATGCCTAATCTGGGTCTCATTCATATGATCCGAGCCGTTCAATAATTGTAATTTGAATGAAAAATGAAAGATTGGATCGAGTATCTACACATATCGAATTGAGCTGATTTTTTCACGGGCCCAATTTGATTTTTTTTAAAAACAATTTATTTAGAGGCTCGGATCATCTGTGGGACCCGAAATGGGCCCCACGTGCTCATCGGTTCATGGTCGGTGCATGCCCGTAGGTCCCTTTAGCAATTTTGTGAGCAAAAATAAAGAAAACTGGAAATGTTTGGTCAGATCGAGAAAAACCTCCTAGCTTTGAGAAAATTAATGTTGAACTAGTGAATACTGTTGTATTTCTTGACTAAGGGACAGACGTGGGATTCAAGCGTAGGTTTGACAAATATAGAATAAAATTTAGATCATATTAAAGGCAACATAAATTAAGTCAATATTAGGCTGAGTCAAAATATCTTAGATATTAAATTTTCAAAATATCTTAGATGGGCGGGTAATAAATTCTTAAAAAATCACAATGGGTGGGCAAAACTATGCACCTATATAATTTTGGAAAAAATATTACTATAATTATAAGAAAAGATTAGAAATTCGACTGTAGGTTGGGTGAACATATATACGACAAAATTTAGCACATATAAAAGGCAACATCAATTGAGTCAATATAAATCTTGGAAAACAATATTAGACTGAGACTAGATATCGAAAAAAATTCAAATATCTTAGATGTGCGGGTAATAGATATTTTTAAAATTATTGGGCGGATGAATCTATATATATAACTACAAAATTTTGGAAAAAATAAAGGAAAATTTGAAACTTGTAGGGCGGTCGTCTGGCTCATCCGCACTTGGGTCCATCATTGTCTGGAGTACTAAAGGAAACAAGAAATGTAATAAAGCATTGGATGCTACTTTGAGGTTAATTTCGAAAGGCATCCTATTATGAGAACAATTTTGTTCACCATAAAGGTATGCTTATTCTGTATTTCACTATGATAATCAAAATCATTCATTTTGTTCAATTTCATTTGTAAGGAGATTGAGACAAAAATTTAACTTAATCAGATATTTGTAAGCGTTTAATGTACGAGTTCAAGTTGTCAGTCAAGTATTTTAAAGAAAATAAATAAACTCGTAGATGAAGTAGTTATTGATATTCGATTGAGCTGAACTTTGTTATGTTATATTAGAAAATGAATCTGGAAAAATTAAACGGTTTCGATCAACATAGTGAGACATAAAATGAGCATCCCCTCGCTGAGAGTGAACAAAGCGAGAGTAAACAAAATTACACTGTACAAAAGGATTTGCACTTTTGGGGCAGAAACCAGTGTGTGAGGCCTATTTCAAGATTCCCCAAAAAATAATCCGAGCCATTGGTTGGTTCTAAAATAATTTTCTGAGTGGTCTCGCGCAAAACAGGTCAATCACATAGGTGTCAGTACTTGATCCAATAGTGCAATAGTGCACTGCAATGTTTCATTCACAATTCAGGATCCTAATTTTAGATGAAATATTGGAACATTAAATCAAGTACTTACACTTGTTTCATTCGATTGATCTAATTTTTTTGCAGAGGCTACTTTAAAAATTATTTTAAAATTAATGTAGGTTGGATTATTTAAATTTGTTCCTTCGTTAAGAGAGCAATTAGCTGGTTTAAAAAATGAAGATATTATTAGTAAGTTGTTTAAAGTCAACTTTATTACCCAGTAATATTCATTCTTTTTTATTACCCACTAATATTCACTCTTTGCATTATATTATAAGAGTAACTAAAGTTTAAAGTTATACCTACCCAAATAACAAAAACTGGAATTTTCATCCAAACTCTATCCAATAATTAATGGATCCCCATGTACTAATCTTCCCCTTACCACTCCAAAGCCCAATCAAATCCATGCTCAATCTGGCAGAGCTCCTCTGTCTCGCCGGCGACATCTCCGTCACTTTCCTTAACACCCACCACCTCCACCGCCGCCTCCTCTCTTGCACCAACATCCACACCCATTTCTCCAAATACCCACAATTCCGATTCGAAACCATCTCCGACGGCCTCGCCGAAGACCACCTCCGTACTGCCGATCGAGTCATGGACCTTTTCGACGGCATGGAAGCCGTTACGAAGCCGCTTTTCAGGGAGATGTTGGTTAACGGCGGCTGCTTGAGTTCTTCGTCTGAAAAGCCGGTGACGTGTATTATTACCGACGGGCCCATGCATTTTGTTTTTCCGGTGGCGGAAGAAGTCGGAATTCCTCTGATTTATTTTGATACGATTAGTCCTTGTGCGCTTTGGACTTATTTCTGCTTCCCTAAACTCATTGATGCTTGCGAGATTCCGATTAAAGGTATTGGGAATTAATTTTTTTTGCGTGAGTAATTTTGTTCGTCCACTTAAAAAAAGGTAAATATCACTACTTACTTTCCGTAGAGCTCACACAGTTTTTTTATTTCAATGATCAAATTCTTTCATTCTGTAGGCTTGATTTCAATGCAGTTTTTTCAGAAAAATCAACTCAACTTAATATTAATTAGTTGATATAAAGCTTCACTTCTTGATATTATGATCTGCTCCCTTGCTCCAAAAATTCTAAGTCCGTTCCCCAAAACAAGGTTTTTAAAAAATAAATTTTCAAAGAATTCAAAAAAAAAAATCTTAAAGTAGTGTATATATACACATATACATATATACATTCTACTTCCTATCAAGGATCCCGCAAGCTTTTAAAATCTGGACGTCCACTTTTCGAACTAAATCTCGATGATCCGAACCATCCAATGTATTTAAAAGCGGTTTTAAGGGTCCCCGCGAGAAATCAACAAAAAAAATACCGGGAGGGCTTGATCCGAGCAGTTTTTCATAAAAACGAACATATACAGTTTTTTATGAAAAATTGCTCGGATCAAGCCCTTCTGGGTATTTTTTTGTTGATTTATCGCGGGGACCCTAAAAAACACCTTTTAAACACATTGGACGGTTCGGATCGTCGAAATTCGATTGGGATCTATGAGGTGTGGATTTTTTAAAAATCCGGGAGCACTGACTGGAAGTAAATGGTACATATAATTTTAGAACAGAATGAGTAGGTTAGAATTTCAGACTAAGAATTGAATTCTTGAATCAAGTAAATTGAATTGATATTTAAAAAATGTAATTTATGAATTTAGAGCCAAAACGAGTGTTATTTTAAATTTATTATAGGCATAGCTTCTAGTCCAAACCTCCCGAGAATAAGGAAAAATCAATTTTTTTTGTGTTGCAAATTGTTTTGGTAAAATCCGAGCCATCCAATGTGTTCAGAAGGTGTTTTCAAGTGTCCACGCGAAAAATCTTCAAAAAAAATACCGGGAAGGGCTTGATCCAAGCATTTTTTCGCCAAAACTGTATTTATATATTTTTGCGAAAATTGCTTGGATCAAGCCCTTCCCGGTAAAATTTTCCGCTAGGGGACCCTTGAAAACACCTTCTGAACACATTGGACGGCTCGGATCGTCAAAAAAAAATTGGATCATGGAGGTCCGGAAACGGGAAGACCGGACTAGAAGTGCTCCCTATATATATATATATATATATACATAAATGATCTAATAAGGGATCCCTTAAACAAGATTCCGTGCGGACCTCACCTTTCCGAGCCAAATTTTGACGATCCGAACCGCTATATGTACAGTTTTACCGAAAACTGTGTGGATCAAGCCCTTCCGGGTATTTTTTTTTGAAGATTTTCCGCGTGGACCTTGGAAAATGCATTTTAAAAACATTGAGCGGTTCGGATCGTCAAAATTTGATCCGGAAAGTTGAAAAATGTCTTGGTCCGCACGGAATTTTGTTTAAGGGATCCCTTAAGGGATCGGGACTCCACCTTCCCGATATTTTTTTGAAAATCCGAGCCGTCCAATGTGTTCAAAAGGTGTTTTCAAGGGTCCATGCGGGAAATTTTCAAAAAAAAATACCGGGAAGGGCTTGATCCGAGCAGTTTTTCGCAAAATTGTAAATACACAGTTTTTGCGAAAAACTGTTTGGATCAAGCCCTTCCCGGTATGGACTGAAATGAATTTATATTTATATAACAAAAAAACGAGTGTAATATATAGGATTGAAATGAATTTTTGCAGAATTGTCTAAAGAATCAAGCCCTACAAAATTAACAGATTTGATTAATGAAGTGGCGCTTGGTATGGACTCCACACGAAGAGGGTAATCTTCACCCTGTTTTTTTGGATGAGTCAAACAAAGCTGCACTCATGTTTTTGGATTTTTTAGGCCTAAGTCAACTTTTTGTGCTTTTGGAGTAGTTTATTTTTTACTCAATCCACAAAAAGAGGAGGAAAAATACAGATCAAATTTGACATATCTTGAGTAAATATAAAAAGTTCTAAAGTTAAACTCTGGTAAAAAAAAAAAATTATAGTGGAATTGCTTCAAATTCAGTTATATAGATTTCGTTTTAGTAAGATTTATGTTAATCAGATAAAATAAAAAAAGTAAAACATCGAATAGATGGTGTATAATATACATAAAGCCAAAATAAATTCACGAAAACCAATTTTCTAATAAAAAAATAACTCTTTAGATATCTAGAAAGCGGAATTTTGATTCACCAAAACAAGAAGAAGAAGAAGAAGAAGAAGAAATTAAAAACAATCGGAAAAACAACTTTTGAGTTCTTTAATTCCTTTCCAAATTTAATGAAACTCAACCAGTGAGATAAAACGCATTAAGAACTCTTTAGTGTTTTCATGTTTCGTTTGATTTCACTGACGTTGTTTGTTTCTCCCATTGCCATAGAGAATGATTTGGATACATTAGTAAAGAATGTTCCAGGAATGGAAGGTTTTCTCCGGTGCCGTGACCTACCGAGCTTCTGTCGTGCCAAGGACCTAAATGACCCTGGATTGCAATCGATCTTGAATGAGATCCCCTTATTCCCACGTAGCCAAGGGCTCATACTCAACACGTTTGAAGAGCTAGATGGGTCCACAATCTCCAGACTACGTTCTTTCTGTCCAAACCTCTATCCCATTGGCCCAATTCATACCCACCTGAAGAATAAACTCGCATCACAAGTACCACCATCACTGACAGCCTCAAGCAGTCTATGGAAAGAAGACTGGAATTGCATGGCGTGGCTCGATGTTCAATTGCCAAAATCTGTAATCTACGTGAGCCTGGGAAGTCACGCCGTGATGACAAAAGACCAGCTTTTGGAGTTTTGGCATGGTTTGATAAATAGTGGGCATAGATTCTTGTGGGTTGTACGCTCAAACTCTATTACTGGCGAAAAAATTTGGGAGGGCCAAATTCCAGAGGAACTCTTAGAGGCAACAAAGATGAGAGGGTGTTTGGTGACTTGGGCACCACAAGAAGAGGTATTGGCTCACTCGTCTATAGGCGGATTTTTAACTCATTGTGGGTGGAACTCAACTTTGGAGAGCATGGTGGAGGGAGTGCCAATGCTTTGTTGGCCTTACTTCTTGGACCAACAAGTGACGAGTAGGTTTGTGAGCGAGGTGTGGAAACTTGGAATCGACATGAAAGATACGTGTGACCGAGTAATAATTGAGACGATGATTAGGGATCTTATGGTTGTGAGGAGGGACGAGTTTGTGGATTCTGCAGAGCAAATGGCTAAATTAGCAAGAGAAAGTGTTAGGGAAGGTGGGTCATCTTCCACTAATTTGAATAGCTTGATAGAGTACATAAGATTAGTGAAGTTGTGAGCACTGAATCTTTTAAGTCACATTGTCAGACTCACTTGTTGAAAATTGTAACCATGGTAGTAGATTCAAGATTTGATTGGTAAATAAATTCTGGAAACGTTTCAAAAATTATTTTTTTTCTCCACGCGTACGTTAAAGCAACACTTTCTAATTTTTCTTGGATTAATATGTCAACACCCCATGTACGTGGTCCTCATATTTATTTAAGAAGAATGCATTCCATAATCCTAAATGTGTTTTCAGAAGTCCCAGGGATACTTCTGTTTCATATGCCTTGAACAATCTTCATATTGATGTGACAAGATGTCAACGAAAATAGAAGAAGTCTTTGCAGTTAGCATTTTCATTTATTGATTATTTTTCTCATATGCTAATACTTTTTTGGAAAAAATAAAAGTACCATAAAAGACCTAAAATCGCGCTATACAAAGCCGCATGGGATCCTCTGTCCCAATTTTCTTAGTCTGAGTCCCCTGTCCCACTCTACTCCTTGTGCCACATGTCCCTCATCCCTTCTTCCTAATTGCCTCTTAACAATGTTAAAACCTTCAATTATTTATTTGATTATTTATTAATTTTTTGCGGGGCCTATTTTGGTTGTCCCAAAGATGTTAAACCGTGAGTTTTTTTAAAATGTTTTCTATGTTAAACCGTGAGTTTTTTTTTAAATGTTTTCTATGGGTCATTTCAAAAGTAGCTCAATCCGATATCGATAAGAGCTTTTCACTAAATCTTTTATAATAAGTGACATTGTCAGACTCCTTTTTGTACATTTGTAAGCATGATAGAGTTCAACATTTGGTTGTTGAATAAATTCCGGTAACATTTCAAAAATGATTCGTTATGCTTATTGATTGAATATTCATTGAATATTGATTTTAAGTTTGTTGCTTGATCAGGTTTAGAAAACTCCTTTATAGAGACCCATAAATTCGAACTCCATTTCTACTTATTTATGATTAATGCCAGATGAGTTTTTAGTCAATGTCTAACTATGGCTTTCGTGAAACTTTGGCATGGATGTACGTGTATTTGGTGCGCCGAGTTCAGTGGATTTTGTTGGGTGGGGTATTTTCGTGGTTGAGAAGGTGTTTGGGGAAGTTAGAAAGGTGATGATTGTGTTCGGGGGTTATATCAATAAAAGGTGAAGGTTTTTGAATTTTTTTCCAGGCTGAACCGGTTCTAGGTTTTTCTTAGAACCGGTGCCTTTGGATTAGTGGCTCCTAAAACAGTTTTGAACAGGTTCAAGGAAAACCCTTGAACAATACCCTTATTCCAGTGACTGACAAAAACCCCTTGAACCGGTTCTAAGAAAACCGTAGAACCGGTACCCACTGCAGAAAATCCGAAACTTTTGTTGATCCGGACTTCTATAAAAGGGGGTCTTTTTTTTTTTTTTGCACGGCAAAAAAGATTTTATTAATCAAATATCGAAGATACAAGATTAAACGGTGCAAGAGAAGACCAAAAAGTCTCTCGAGACCCAAAAGATTGGAAGACTGTCAAGAAGACAACCAAACAATCAAAAGGAAAAAACTAAACCCCAAACACCTGAAACAACCAAAGAGCACCAAAAATCCCCCAAAAACCACCTACAAGCAAAACCGATTGGTCCACCAATGATTCACCCACAAACAAAAACACCTGACATAACCTCCTAAAACAGCACCACAAGAACACCTGACACAACCTCCTAAAACAAAACCAATCCAAGCAATTAGAGATTATGAACAACCCTTGCCTTATTAAGAGCTTCTAGCTCAGTAATTTTACTTATGACCTCATTCTCATCACCATCATAGCTAAGACCAAAAAGTTTGTCAACTTCCCATATAGCTTGAGCTTCATCTAACAGAATTCTATTTCTGTTGTTTATATCCCTTGATGAAATAGATGCGGATAGAGCAGCAGATGCCACCGCTGACCTTAAAACCACACACTTTTTTTTGTTCCTTTTTCCTTTGATGTCACATGTGTTTACTTTAGAGTACCCCAGAATTTCGTTTATGCTCTTTCTGTGTCTTTTCCCTTTTATCCCTTTGATTGTTGCTTTAAAGGGCATTTGGATTGCATCAAAATGAGATGCCGCCTCATCAGACTCCTTATTAGCCCCAACTTCTGTATCGGCCACCTCTTCAATATTTTCCAAAGTGTTTCCCAATTCTCTTGCAGCTGCAATATCCTCAAATGAGTCAATATCCTCACTCGAATCGCCTATCAAAGAGTCATCGGAGTTATCTTGCAACTTCTCTGCCGCTAGCGCATCCACATCACCAATCGAAATGTTCCCTTTCCCATCAAACTCTCTATTCTCTTCCCCTATCTGATTAGGCCCAAGCTCCACCTATTTAAAACCGTCGCCTTCATTACTCACATTATGAGGCTCACCTTTTCTGATTTCTCCTTCCAGAAAATCTGTCTTGGGACTAGACGTAAGTATAGAATGCCCCTTCTTCACACATGCAACCCCCTCAGTCGCCAAAGCTTCCACATTTGAATCTTCTACACGTGAGACTTTAATCGAATTACTCAAAACTTTTTTTCTTTTTGCATTCAAAAAATATTTAAAAAAATGAGTTATTTGAGAGATTACTATGGAGAGTTTGGAGTTCCATTTCAAAGTTCGGTGGAACCTTTGCCCAAGTATTGGCAAACAACAATACCATATCCTCCATCATATGAAAGTTTTTCACCTAGTGCACAAAGCCTTGAGTTGAAGCCTGAAGTTATTTATCTGCTTCCTATTTTTCATGGCTTAGACTCTGAAAACCCATGCGAGCATATTGAAAAACTTGAGGACCTTTGTTTAAGTGATGAAGTCGACCTACTCAGATTATTTCCATTATCTTTGCGAGGTAGTGCTAAGGATTGGTTTTATTCTTTGAGTCTAAGATCAAATTGTACATGGGCTGAGATGCAAAAGCAATTTTTTGATGATTACTGCCCTATGTACGAGACTCATATGCTATTACAAAAAGTCTCAAATTTTTATCAACGAGATGAGGAGCCTTTTTCAAAATGTTGGTGGCGGTTTAAATGTTTGCTACTCTCTTGGTCGCGTTTTCAATGTGAACTTGGGCACCTTATGAATATTTTTTACCAAAGTTTAGATTCTAAGATGCGCAAGTTTGTTGATATCACGTCTAATGATGAATTTCATAGTAAAGATGCTGAAGAGAGTTGAGACTGTTTTGATGAATTGGCTCAAAAGCCCCAATGTTGCGTTGAAATTGAAGATTTTGAACTGACCATCCGTGCCGTGTTGAGATAGTCTATACGGAGTACGAGTCTTGATTATACTTTTGGGGATTATCGCTAGGAACTGCTACCCTAACGGTGATCTGGTTATATGTTGAACAAAACCCTAGATTTCGCCGCAATTATATTATGAGGGGAGGTTGAATCGGAAACCCTAGTCCCTTCTCTCACTTGTTTTTTAAACTTTAATCGCTTTCTAGTTAATTTTAGTTTAATCATTAGTTCAATCAAATCCAAATCAAATTTCTCTTGCTCTCATAATTAAATTAGAAATTAATTGAAAGTACCGCGACTTAGCTTTTTACTCTCCGTGGACGATCTCGGACTTAACCACTATTCTTCGGAATAATAGTTAATTCCCTGTTTTATAAATTATATTTTTGGTACGAAAACGACATACCACCTTTGCAATGAAGAGCCTCTCTAAAGGAATCCATGGTTGATAAAGAATTTAATCTTGCAACAACACTTCTTGAAAGCCACTCTTTTCCGATAGCGTTAATGGTGATGCGTTTAGGCACACCACTACGACTACCCACCACTGCGACTACCAACCACTGCCTCAACGAAAGATTTCTCTAAGGTCTTCTTCGAACTCACTCCATTAAGCTTGATCTCATTGACAACCTTATTTCCATTGTCCATCTTTTTTGCAGCGATGGGATGCTTATGATGTACACCACCCTGGACCCTCGCCACACTGTAGGTGGCCAATTTGACTAGCATTTTCTTATCTCTAATACTGATACCATTCAGATCCACAATGGCATCCTTAGCCTCTGCCATTGTGTTAAATCTAATGAAGCCAAACTTGGTCAAAAAGTTCTTGCTTCTCTTTCTCGGAATGTAAGCGTCCAATACCATACGGTACTTGGAAAAAATATGACCAAGCCATTCTGCATCCATGTCCTCTGATAGATTATCCACATAAACAGTAACAACCCTCGTGTCCCCTGAGAAACTAGCATTGTCTGTCGAAGAAAAATTTCTACAATTTGATCTCCTCTTAGAAACCAGAATCCACTCCCCTTTCTCCTGTCGAAGCATTTTTCATTGAACTTAAACCTTCAACCCTCGCCCAATCTGATAGACAGAGGCCAAATGTAGATGCAAATATCGCAGAGAACTTGTCACAAACACCTTATGTGCAGGAAGGCACAGAGACTCCACAAGATCAAATAGACAAAAGAGTGTGCATTTTCAAATAATGTCATACATGCTAAGGAGTCACAGGGTTTGTATTGACATTGTTTCGGACCAGCAATCAGGTTCTCCCCCAAATTACCAAAATACCCCTATCAGTCTCTCTAGCCAAAATTCCCCAAGAGAGGCACTCAGGAAGTGCACTAGGGTTTGTTTCGAGTATCCTACGGTCCCAATGCCAGTTCCATGTCAAAGTTACCAAAATACCCCTACTTCACACTTAAAGTAAGTTCAGCCTACGGATTTGATCAGGAAACTTCCCGGGGCCCGCCAACAATTATCCGGACCCCCGAAACCAATTTTTACCCCTCGAACCTCAAATACTTATTTTCAACCCGTAGACCCTACCGGGGAGGACTTCGGACCAGCCACTGCCACTAGAGACCATTTTTTTTACTCTAAGCGGCTAAATTTAACTTTTTACCAAAAAGTCAATTGTACTCACTTTTATTGTCTAATACTGTACCGGATATTTACCGGGGACTACCGAATGGCTTTTTACTATAAAAACTATTATATTTTCTGTATTCACTTTTTTATTCTCCAAAACTATACAGGATATATCCCGGGACCGCGATAGTCATTTTTTGCTCCAGACAAGATTTTTATAATTTTTATCTGGACTTGCAAGCTGCATTTTAAATCCATTTTCGGCCATGTAGCCACCTAAATAATATCTCGGGACCCCCGTTAGCTGTCGACAGCCCCGAACGCCCATTTTACAATCCCCCCCCCCCCCACACAAAGTCGTGTAGTCTTTTTAGACCCGTCTCTAGTCTCGGAATAGGGTGCTCCAGCTTCCCTATACGTAATAGTGAATTACCAAACCTTTTCTTTTCTAAAATCGTAGACCAAACAAAAAAAAAATGAGTCATTTATTTCTCGTTTTTCCAAATAGTTATACAATGGTGACTTGACACACCGAGAATATGTCAAGTGGCGACTCTGAGTTATTTTCATCAAATTTATTCTGCCTCAGTCAAAGCTGTAAAACCCGTATTTTTACAAAACCATGTCGCTTGAATATCACTTGGATCACTTGACCATAAACCGTTTTGCAAAACCCCTTAGTCAAAATCCCGGGCGCAACAACAACTTGCCAGATGTCTCTTTAACTTTCATCTTTAGCTCATTAGGTTGTGTTGAGTTTTAAACCGAGCGTTTGGGACCTCGTATCCCTGGTGAGCTTTTATTGGGCCTCGTCATCCCTACCTAGAGTGACACCAGTTGGTGGACCTAGTGTAACATTCATTAACTTATTTATTCATATATCTTCCACATACATGTATCAACGTAATCCCACGCAACAACCAACACCAATTAAGCCAATTCTCCAGGCTAGTACCGGTACCACATAGCCACAAAACCTTCTGTACCGGTACCACCTAGGTTATATCAGATTCCTCCACACACACACACACACACACACACACACACACACACACATATATATATATATATATATATATATATATATATAGAGAGAGAGAGAGAGAGAGAGAGAGAGAGAAATCCCTACCTCACTTAGTTTTGAGTAAAACCCTAACTCAATCCAAAGAGTCAAACGCCAATGATCAAGTACCAACCTCCCTTAAGCTCAATTACGAGATCTAGAACAAGGATCAACCAAAGCAAAAAATTTGTGGTAGAATTTAGAATTTAGTTGAGACTCAAAGATTTGAGAGGGAAATGAAGACAGATGGAGGGGAGACTATTTTAGGGTTCCAAGTCATGTTTTTGGGTGAAGAAATGGGTTAAGACCCCCTTGTATAGAAGCGAGATTCACCCAACAGAGCCGACGGTAGTGTAAGAGTAACAGTGATGGCGATTTGGGTGACTTGGAGAAACCCTTGCCGATTTCGATGTTCTCCAACGACCTGAAGCCTTTTCCCCCTCCCTCTTCTCCTCACCCACCCCTACTACCTCCAGATTTTTCCTCTCTTTCATTTTGTCCCAGTAGTTTTTGTCTCTCTCCACCCCTCTCTCCCCGTTTCTCTCCACCCATCTACTTTCTTTATCCTTTGCGATTAAACCTCAGAGTTTTCTCAGATCTTGATCGGCCCGGAGCAGCGGCGGTCCTCACCATATTTTTTATTCTGATCCCTAATTGTTCGGTTCAAGGTACTCTTTTAGCACCCCTCTCTGATTGCTGGGTTTGATTTGCTGTTCATTATAGGCGGTTGTGTCCGTTTTGTTATTCTGTTTGGTATTTGCTGCCTATTGTTGTTTTTTGGGCTGTGGTATAGAATATAGTATAGATAATACCATAAAGATAATCAAGAAGGTTGTCTGGCTCCTGCGCTAGAACGCAGACATAAAGGGGGCAGATGAATAGCATTGTGATAATATAATATTATCACGATGAGAGAAAATATTGCTTTTATTGTGACCCGACCCTCATTGGGCTACGTACGTATCCCGCATTTGGGGGAATCAGATCACTTCGTAGTTCAAACCTTTGTCCGATTAATGAAAATATAATTGAATTTATTGAATTAATCTTGATACTTTTATTTTTGGGATTTTGTACAAACTGTCTCGATGGCTAGTCAAGTCAAGGTAAGAGACCTCAGAAGATACTGGAAAAGCTCAGAGATAATGGTAGAGGCTCGCAATGGACACATTTGAAGTGCCACACCCGTTTAGCGTGTACGCCGTTTTGATTGTGTTTTGGTATTCTTCGCCTCAAACCTCGATGAAACTGACGCGATACACTGCAATATTGTATGTCTATTTTATGGTGAATCTTATTGATACATACAGATTATTGAATATAAATATGCAATATTACGGCGTCTGAGGCCGGGTCGACACGATTCTAAAATATTTCTACTACATGCTGAAAATAAGCAGGCAGTAATTGGTAATTTAAATTTATTTACTTACAGACTCCCGGCTCAAACCCCAGGTAAAGAATCGGACAGAGCTTTCGCTTGATGTTGAATAATATTGTAGACACCCCAATTTTGATGACTCATGCATCCCCGATGATGAGAAGAACGCACGAAATGTACCTTGAAACGGATACTTGAGTCGGATGGATCGAATGAACTAAAAAAAAAAAAAACAAAACCCACCTGAACCGTACGACCCAAAACCCAGAACCGTACGGCTTGAAATTCCATTTGCACCGTGCGGTGTCACCTTGTGCACCGTACGACATACCCTTGACGCCGTACGGCTTTCCTTGTCCCATCAACATGATTCCCGGGTTTGCCCAGCAGCTCAGAAATGATGATGATATTCGTCGAAATGACGAGATTCAGCAATGATGTTGGCTCACCCTCGTCTATAAATTCCGGTGTCGTCGAACAAATTCAAAAGAGTTGGAAGAGGTTCGAGAGAGAGTTCAATCAGAGAGAGATCAAGGAAAAACCCATAAAAATCATCTGAAACCTCCCACAGAATTCTTGTTCCAAAGCCCTGTTACCTTGTTCATACTCATCCGAAATCCGCAAATACTTCACTCCACAAACCCAGAAAGTTACAAGTTCCATTCCGACCCGTTTGATTCCGTTTCAAGGTATAAAATCCATGATTGAATCGTAGCAATCTTCTGAGGGGGTCTCCATCGGGCTTGAGGGAAGCTCCGTAGCTCTCCCCTAAGCCCAAACAGAGAAGTTTTAACAAAAGCTCAAGCCTCTCGGGTGAGTGTCGCGTGATATCGTCCATTGTCGCGGGATATCGTCCTCAAAAAGAGGTACATTAACTCAATAAAACCATTTTCCAAACTTGTTTTCATCGACAAATCATGTGGTTTTTGCACAAAATAGAGTTTGCTTTCAATCAAGTGAAATCCAGAATTTTTGAAAAATACACTGCACAGAGGCGCCGTACGGCGCCCCTATGGCACCGTGCGGTGTGATTTTAGGCACCGTACGGTGTCACTGGAAAAATATTTTTGATGCTCTGTTTCAAAAACCCGATGCTCTGTTTTTAATGAAAACCAGTAGGTCTAATCGCACTTAACCCCTTTTATTTTCTGTTTTCATACTTATGTCCCCTCTTGGTTGATTTTTCTCGCGTTTATATACTTGATTATGTGTTGTTCGATTTGTTATCGTTATTTGTTCCTTTTAAGCATGTTATTATCTGAAATATTGTTTACGTGAAATAAGGTTTTCTATAAAATCTTTCCAAAGAATAATCCCACAAAGGTTTAGTAAAGACCGGAAAATTCCGGGCACGCGGGGTGCATTTTTTAAACAAAAACCTTCCCCGCGGGTAACCTGGCTCCCGAACCCAAATTTTTACTTTTCGCAGATCAAACCCTTTTTCAGCGGCACAAGAGTTATCATTTTTCGAAACGGTTTCTCGGGTACCTAACATTTTCCAAGGATTAAACCTCGGGTGGCGACTCTAAATTTTTCCTTTTTCCCGGATCGCCCTTTTTCACAAACACTACCAAAACTTCGTGGATACTTTCACCCGCGCGAAAACCGAGCGTCCACAAATATCATCCAGAATAAATTGGGTATAGCCTCCGCATAAAATGGTTAGTTTTTAATGAGGCTCGCACAGAGTAACGACAGGATTGGTTGATTTCGCATTGGTACTCGGACAAAGTTACGACAGGATTCTAAGATCCCGCTTCCGCGTAACCCTGACCACTGGTTATTCCTCTCGGAGAAAAACCAGCAGAGCTTACTCGTAGTATATATTTCTCCAGATTCCGCCTAGGGAAGAGCTTTCGCGTAACTTTGGCTACCAAGGTTTCTTCTGGGAGAAACCCGGCAAAGCTACCGCATAAGCTAGTGATCCCGGAGCTCCGATTCCCCACTGTGACAAGCGTTAGCGTCTGGAGGAACAAAACTCAAAGGTGTGTGTGTGTGTTGAAGAATGAAGTGGGATCACATATTTATAGGTTTTTGGAGGAGCCCTAGGCTCCTAAGGATTGGGCACCTACCACGTGGCTGCCCCATACTAGGCCGCATGGCCTTGGGGCCTATTCATTAGGTGCCTAGGGATTTGCAACGCTTTGCGTGGTGCAATCCCGGCTCGATCGTATTCGCATGTAGTGCTTTGATTTAGAGACATCCAGGGAGGTATCCCTAGGGTTTGGAGATATTCTGAGTGTTATGACGATGTCCGTTTTTCCAATTTTGCTCTGAAGATAGAGAAGTGTGATCACCCGGCTCTCGTTGAATTGGAGCTCGGTAAGCGATCGGATGACCAAACGAAGTTCGATTGACCTAAAATTTTACAGGGTACTTCAATATGGATAGAAATGAATTATTAATGTTTTAGATTTTAAAAATTGGGTCCCGATGTCCATAATCATAGAATCGGCTGTCTAGGAAAGCACAACATCCCCGAAAATAGAAAACGGGCTCGAAATGTCCCGAAACTTGATGGAGACTTAATTTCATCACTTTAAGCTTAAATATAAAATTTGGTATGATTTGAAGTTATACAGATAAAACCTGGGTCTTCTGGCCCTGTTCGCCTATTTTTACCAGTTAAAAGGGTAAAGCGGGGTGATAGTTCAACGGTCAAACGTCCTCTAATCTTTAAGTGACCTGAACCGATCACTCTGAAATGTGAAAATGAATACATCCAACAGTTTTGATGCTCGAATGGATGTCTTGAAGATATAGTTGGTTGATTAGCCCAGAAATGAGCTTCTGGGAGCTGATTCCTGTAATAATATTGAAGGGAGGGCTATGGCCTCCTAAAATGGCATGCTTGTCATCCAAGCTATGCACATGCAAATGGTAGATATTATTTAAATTGATATTTGACCTACCGCGGCATCAGTACTTTCTATCCTGCCATTTTACCTTTATTGAGAATCGCGTGTTTTGCATGGTAAAATTGTTTCTGAATTCTGATTATCCGACGTTTCTTTCTTGTGAGCACTGACGTCATCAATTTGTTTTGATAAAATAGGGGTGGGCCACAATCCGGTGCCAACAATTGTTTGTATAAAAGTTGAGACTTGGTTGGTTGATTGGTATTCGGGTTGATGTTGTAACTTAGTCCACCTTTTAAAACATTATCATACTCAGACATATTATCTCATGAGCATATAAGGTCTATTAAAGAATTTTTTATTGGGCAAAGTGAATTCTCACCCCTTCCTTTTTCAGGTGTTAATCTAAATGCATGATTGGGCATGTTTGGCGTGCATGGCAAGACTTTTCTTGAAAGCTACACAGAGTTATATTGTCATCTTTGTAAAACAATATTATCAGAAGATGAATATATAACTTATTCATTTATGCTTTTGACTTGGCATCAATGTAATTATGTGATTACTTTTATTTTCAACCACCACAAATGGGATTGTAATCAAGGGTGTGATTCCTGTTTCGTACCAGCTGGTATGTACCGTTTTCCAGAAAAACCGGTACAATATAGATCTGATTTCGTTCCGGCTTACTTTCTGGTGTGTTCTGGTTGTTCTGGATGATACCCGTGAGTTCCGGTGATATGTATAACCGTTGAAAAATATGAAAAATTTTAACCGAAATAGAGAGAAGAAGTATATATGGACAATCTGGTCTCTTAGCAACATTCCGACGATGATCTCCACGAGCATTGGTCGATCTCACGTTTTGGACTAAATCTCAAAGTCTTCTCCTTCGGGCTTCTTTAACCTTGGTTAGTGCCTTTTCTTCTTCAGATGAGAGTAATGGTGCTTGGGAGAATACAAAGCTCAATGGAAGAGTACAAGTCGTATTAAGAGTACACCTACTTTTTTTGGAGATTATCTAGTGTGGAGGATGCCACAACACATTAGTCTACAATTATTCTGTTTAATATATATTGTTCGTTCGTGGCAGAATTTATCAATACATCGTAAATTTTTTATTTTTTTTTTGTTATTAGGTAATCAGTACTGTTTTCTTTTTCCTATTTTTCTAATTTCTTGCTTGGTTGCTCACTTAGTATTACATCTTAATAAAATTTAAAGACATATGATCAAACTACAAAACAAGAACAAAAACAAGGTTGCATTACGCTTTTTTAGCTTGAATTACATAAAAAAATTCAAAATCAAAATGCAACCCCGGTCATAGTACTTTATGATTAGCACGATCTGATTCAAAGAAAACAACTTCTTCTCGCATTTTTTGAAGCAAATTCTTCAATTAAATCATTGTAGTTTAACTTATCCAAGTATTCATTTTCAATTGAAATCATAGCCAATCCACTTAATCTATCCTGTGACATGGTAGTCCAAAGGTAAGTTTTTATCAATTTCAACTTTGAAAAGCTCCTCTCCGCTGAAGCAACTGTGACCGAAATAGTCAACAAAATTCAATAAGCAACCCAAACCATTTGGAAACTGCCATCTTTCCAATAAGGCCTTATAAAATCGAGGATGTCGATCGATTTTGTTACTTCTCTCGGTAATATTGTTTTCAAATGTCTAAGTTCTTGGAATAACTCCTAACCATAAATATAACCAGGTTGTCTGTATTCCAAGAAACTTTGTAGTTTACTGCAATGCTCTATCAATTGCTCTTCACTAACACTTTAGAATTTCGCGTTAAGCAAAAATCCAAAGATTGATGCTTCATAAAGTTCAAATTGCTCAAACCGATCCTTAAGTGATGTGAGAGCTTGATCTATGATGTAGAGGAAATAGATAACTCTAAAACGATCTTTCGGTTATTGACTTCCCTTGGCATCATCTTCCACATCCTCATCAAATTGCTTCTTTCTTTGAACAACTCTTTTTTTGCAAATATCGGTTCAGTACCAACTCTATGACCAAGTTCTTTGGCTTCCTCCATCAAGTCTTCAAAACCATTTTTTCTAAGCTCTTGAAAGAATAAAATCAAGTCATTTATCCTTGTAATTGCATCTTCAATATCCATCTTTTCTCGTTGAAGAATTTTGTTAACTTGATTAACTTTGTCCAAGATTTTGTACCAAATACATAAGCTAATCAAGAACTCAAAATCCTCCAAAGCATTCTTGCACAACCCTTTTGCTTCCAACATCACAAGATCCTCTTTAAAAATATTTGAAATCTCGATCGTGCATCTCTTAATTCCGGTGCTTGATTTCTTATCGCTCTAACACTCTCAACATGACTTTCCCAACGCGTGACCGACAATGCCTTTGGTGTCAAGCCCTTCGCATATTTTCTAAGAATATCCCACCATTGTGTTGAACCCGAAAACAAAGTATAAAGTTTTTGCAGATATGCAAAAAAGTTTCTTGCTTTCGCACAAGATTTTGTCATATCACATAGTGCAAGGTTTAAGCTATGACAAACCACATGGAATATAAAATGCTCTAGGATTTATATCAAGAAGCCCTTTTTGTACACCTTGAAGTTTACCTTTCATATTTGAGCCATTGTCATAACCTTGTCCTCTTAATATCATCAATCTTAAGCTTGAGATCAACCAAAGCAACTTCAAGTCGCTTGAAAAGCTCAAGCCGCGACTTGTCATCAACTTTCCTAAACCAAAGAAAGAATTCCTCCAACTTGACTTTACTTTTATCCTCAACATCCACACCCCTTATGACAGTCGACATTTGTTCATCATGACTAAGATCTGGAGTACAATTAAGGATAATCGAAAAATACTTTGCCTTTAAAATCTTCTTCAAGATTTTATCTTTAATCTCTTTCGCCAACAAGCTTATCAATTCATTTTGAATTTTGTCGCTAAGATATTGATTTTGAATCTCTTTATCTACCACATGCCGAACGTGCTCTTGCATAGCATAATGGGATCAAATTCCACAACAAATTGAATAAGTTGACAAAAAAGCCCATTATTCTTCTCATAAATCTTCTCATTAGTTCCATGGAACAGCAAACTATTTTGAGAAAGAGTGTTCACAACCCTAATTATTCAAACTAGTATCATCTTCCAACGAATTCTCTCCTTGTCAATTTGATCTTTCAATTTTTTGTCAATCGTTGCTTTATGTTGAAGTCCCTTTTTGCAAGTCCTCCCACCTCACAGTATTGGCGATGTGTTCCACATTCCTTTCGTGATTTGTAAGC
This sequence comes from Vaccinium myrtillus, assembly GCA_016920895.1. NCBI lineage: Eukaryota > Viridiplantae > Streptophyta > Magnoliopsida > Ericales > Ericaceae > Vaccinium > Vaccinium myrtillus. Next base: position 20,248,929 of record CM029280.1, on the reverse strand, counting down.
ATTGTAGGAAGATTATGCCAATCACTAGTTCCCCCTCCGGCCAAATTAGTTTTCATTGTTTTTTGCTTGAATAACTTGCAACAAAAGTAAAAGACTTTATTCAACTCATTTGAATACACAAGTCATTTCCTTTCTTGTTTCTCACTATTTGGAAGATCACAAATGTAAAGATTACAAGAAAAGTGTCGTCCACAACTACCTTCTTTTGGAAATGCATCATTTTCCCTTACGATCTTAATAGGAACTCGTTTAACTAACATTAACCTCTTAGCGTCATTAATACTTCCCCACAATCCCGGATCATATTTCACATCGACATCTTTCTTAAGGTCAAGCATAGAAATAGGGCCTTCATTATGCCCCTCATTAGATTCTTCATTAGCCACATCAACATCTTCCCTCATAGGTTCCTCATGAACAACCCCCATATTTGCACCATTAGTTTCTTCTTCATTGACACCTTCATCTCTAAGATTGTCATTCCCACCATCCTCTCCAATTTCTTCATTACTTGTTTCTTCAACTTGACTCGAAAAAGAGATTTTTGTTTCCTTGCATTAAATAGGTTAGATACAGAACCCACTAGTAATTTTTCCATTGCATCTTTTCGTTGCCTGACTTTTCTATCTTGAGACCTAGAATTTTGTTTGTGAAACCTAACTATGTCCTTGTCATTCTCATTCTTCGTCATAGTACCTATATTAGTATATCTCACTAAATACAAAACCTAAGACAAGTAATCCTACTAAAAACTCACATAATTAGTAAAGTAGCGTATGTGTATACCCTGAATGAGTCAACTACGAGATCAAAAAAAAAATCATGCTTATTTTTTCTAACTAATTGATTATACTATGGTAAACAAAGTGATTGGGTACATACTTGATAGTGGAAGAATTTCACTGAATCACTTACCAAGAATTTATTATGCTCTACTATGAATTTCACGATGACTATATTGTGCCTAACACCAGTACCCTATTAATTTATTATGCTCAACAAGACAACAACCTCCACTAGCCAATAAATCAAATAAACAATGAAAATGTACACTTACCAAGACAAGATAGTGGGTATTTGTTCTTGAATCTCGAAAGTTGAATCTGCTTCTTTAGTTTTGAGTCTTCTCAAAGACAAAACCCTCAATCTCGTGGGTCGTTGGGTTTAACCTACAGGGACAAGGGTAGAACTTTAAAAACCCTCACTAAAGACTATGCTTCTTCGGTTCTTCCACGCAGTGCCTCGACGACGATGAGCTGGTGAAGATCGGCAAGAGGGTTTGTGGGCAGGTTGTTTTCCCAGTTTTTTACGAGTGAGGAGTCCTCTATACGCCTTTTGTAGACACCCCAATTTGATTATTTGTGAATCCTAAGCAAGAGTTCGGGTGTATCCCCAATGATGAAAAATTATTGACGACGTTGTGAATCTTATTTTATTTAGTTAATGCTTTGATGAACTTGGATTTACCCAGATCAAAATCCAAATAAACCTTTGCAAACCCAATAACCATTTTCAAAATCCATATTTCAAGGCTCAACTATCAAGCCCAAGAGAAAGCCCAATTCCTAGCCCATAAAACCCAACAAACAATCCTAGTAATTTGACTCAAAAAATACATTGCAGCTGCAACATAAGAAATCCACCGACATTACGGCCGCAAAGGTATGGGCCTCCATACCTTGCTAAAAGAAAGTCAAACCTTGCAGCCGCAACATTAACATAGTGATAACATGATCATTCAATAGGGTACCCATGAAGTTTAAAACAATTAGGTCGAATGTGGCCTCTCACTCCACAAAAATGACATGTAGGAACAAATTTATAGATTTTAGCTTTCCCAATAGTATGAGTTTTGCCAACATTATTCTGAATACTAGCAGTAAAATAAGATTTCGAAGTTACCACTTTAAGCTTTTCGTTGGTTTTTCCTCCGTACTGTTGGGACGATGAAGCTCCATGAAAGCCAAAACCTCACCTATCATTTGTTGATCTTTGAGCACCAAGGATGTCATCCAATTTCTTTGAACCTGTATTGAATCGCTTAAAACACAATCAGCACTATCAAGATCAATTTTTAACTTATCTATTTTACCTTCGAGCAAGGAGTTTTGATCAATCAAGGCACTATTTTTCTCTTGAAGATTCACAACTTCTTTTCTGAGCGTATCTCTTTCTTCTGTTACCAAGTTTAATACCCCTTTCTCATCCTTCAATTGATTTTGCACTTTTGCCAACTCCATAATTGCATTTTTATACTTCTCTGCTAGTTTGAGGTTGGCCTTGTTCATTTTCATACTCTCCTTATAAAGTATGTCATACTTTTCTCTCAACTCCTGATTATCCTCAAACTCATCTCCTTCCTCATCATCACTATCATTGGATGATTCACAAACACTGGCATTTGAGTGCAAAGATGCCCCAAAAGCAATGAAGTTAGTATTTTCGTTGTGCTCTTCCTCAGACTTGTCTGTTTCACTATCATCATCCCAAGATATATTGGCCTTGAAGTTTGTCTTCTTTTTTAGTTTATTGACACATTCGTGGGCCAGATGATTGTAACCATGGCATTCAAAGCATTTAGGCCCCGATGGTGGTCCTTTTATCCCCTTCTTCTCCTTTCGATTAGATATTTCACCTTTTCCTTTGTAATTAGATTTTTTATTTCTAAAATTATTTTCAATCGGTTTCTTCCGGAAGAACTTTTTAAATTGATTTGTAAACAAAGTCAGTGCTTCAAGGTCATAATTACCATCGCTATCTAAATCTATATTCTCGAGCTTTGAGAACTAGAAAAAGCAATCGGTTTAGCCGGAGGTTTTGTTTTTGTTACAATAGATTCAGATTGCAAGATGTCTGCTTCATATGTTTGAAGTAAGCCAACAATTTCCTCAATAGATTTTTCTTTTAATTTTCGCTTACCTTCAAGCATAGTGACTTTTGTTTTAAAACGTTCAGGCAAAGATCTCAAAAAAATTAATGACACGAAAAGAATCAATAGGCTCACCCAATGTTTCACAGCTATTGATGATTGAGATAAGCGTGGAGTAAGATATCCCAAGCTTCCATTCTGATCATTTAAAACTCAGTTGTAAGCCTTTGTAGTTTAGACTGTTTTACTACGTCAGTACCCTCATGACAGGTGACTAAGATATCCCAAGCTTCCTTAGCAATTTCACAATTTGCTATCTTACGGTGTTCATTCACATCCACAGCACTGAACAAAATATCTAAGGCTCTATTGTTTGCTTGTAATTCAGTTTTTTCTGTGGGAGACAGCTCGGAACTAGGTTTGGGTACTACTACATTATTTACTGTATGGGTAGGATAGGTATAACCATTAACACACGACTTCCAAATTTCTTCATCTGCTGATCTCATTATGGCTTTGATCCTCAATTTCCAGTAATCGAAGTTTTCACGGTCTAAAATAGGGGTACGACTAGAGGGGTGATTAATGTTTGTATTCATCGTGAAAGCAAGGATCCACTTGAGGAAAAACTTCCTACTTAATGGGAGTGACCCTCTCTGATACCACCTGAAAAAAATTTTTTAGCTAATCACGATTATTAATGCAAACAAAAGAAAATAAACAAATAACTACAAACACGCGATATACATGGAAAACCCCGAAAAGGATAAAAACCACGGGAATGAATCAAACACTAAAAAATAACGTTGTGCGGTTACAAAACGACCTTAACTTACAATTATGACTCCTCACAATTGACCAAAGGATGATTGCCGAATCCTCGTTCACCACATGCACTAAGTGTTTGATTGCCACGTGTCTTGACTCACTCAAGCCTTCCGAATAATCCCAGAAATCCACTGGAATAGCAACTCAATAATTTGAATCAAGTGTTGAAAAATTCTTGGAGTAATTGAACATGAGGCTCAATGGTTCATGATGGTAGAAATACTCCAAGACCAAAACAAATTTATGCCCGAAAAATTCCTGCTCTCTCTTTTCTCTAAGTGGTCAACTAAGGCTCCAAAAAGTTGATATCTATATATTTTGTTCAAAGTTGCAACACTCGTCGGAATATTGTAATCCCCCAAATCCCATTTCACTGCCTTGCCATTTTAAAGGCAATATTGCCGTCAATCTTGCTGGAGAGAATCATGGCCCAGCCAATTAAAAAGATTGCCACAAATTCACTTGAAAAGTAACAATTTCCTTGATAGAAAGAAAAATCTTTCCAAACCCAAAGTGATACCTTAAATTTGCAGTCAAGTGGAATTATGCCACCAAAATCACGTGCCTTCTAAATTCCCTTCTTTGCTGTCTTCTCCCTTTTAGTAACTGCCAAGACAAATTCCATATTGAGGTGGTCCAATTGGATTAGCTCCCAAATTATCCAATTTTTGATTAGGCTCCTTACCATTCATGTGCAAATCCTACCAAATATTGGTGCCCATCCAAATTAAAGCCGTATACTTTGATTGACTACACACTCACGGTCCCTCGTTACAAGACACATTCAATTCATTCCACAACCCTAAACAGACGCATCTAAAAAAAGAATGAAAATAAAAAAATTCAACTCAATAATAGGGATACATGTAAATGTATATTATGTCGTGGAATTGCCAACCAAAAAAGGAGCTTGGCCTATGGAGCTTACACTTTTTATGATTTTAATATTTTGTTTAACAAAACTAAGTGGCATCTCTCAAACAAAATCTATATTGCATATAGAAATATTAAAATTAACAGACATAAAATAATTTTGTGATAAGAGTAAATTGTGGAATTGAATATTATTTTTGGGATGGATGGAGTATGAAATATCGTTCTAAAGTTCAACTTTTGTATTGTTTTTTAGTGGAATGGATCGGAATTGCTTCAAATTTAGTTTCTGGTTTTCGTATTTCAGATTTATGTCAATTAGATTAATAAAAAAAAGTAAGAAAATCAATAAAGAATATCCGGCCAAGATATACACATACATATATTTGGGATCAGAGACCAAAATAATGTCACTAAACCGCATTCTCTTTTGTTTACACCAAAGGTACTCTTTACAGTTTATACATCCCCAAAACTGAATTCGTATCCAGTCATTGAAGGAGGAGGAGGAGGAGGTTTAAAAAAAAGGAAAAACAAATTTTGAATTCATTAATAAAATTTGCAAGTGAATTCACCCAAAATGGCAAAATGCATTAAGAACTTGATTTTCTAGCGCATCATACTCCAAAGACTAATTGTATCTGGTTTTGCTCTTTTGTTTGATTTCTTTGTTTTCGAAAAGAATGAGGCGAGCCAAAAGTTCCAAATCACAATAAAGAAATGTCGTTTTCAATTGTTCATGGGTTCACATTTTGAAATCTCGAAATCATTTTTGGTCAAAACCAATTTTAAAAAGGAAAGTGGACCGATTTCCTGAGCAACCCATATGGAAGCTCGTGCATCGGGATGGCAAACTCATTAAAATAATGGTACTATTTCGGACCCCCAATCGGCATAAAAATCTAATCTTTCAATCCAAACTCGGTTCAGCAAATGGATCCCCATGTACTCATCTTCCCCTTACCACTCCAAAGCCCAATCAAATCCATGCTCAAACTAGCCGAGCTCCTCTGCCTTGCCGGCGACATTGCCGTCACCTTCCTCAACACCGACCAACTCCACCGCCGCCTCCTCTCTTGCACCAACATTCATTCCCATTTCTCCAAATACCCACAATTCCGATTCGAAACTATCTCCGACGGCCTCGCTGAAGACAACCCCCGCACCGCCGATCGATTCATGGAGCTTATCGACGGCATGGAAGCCGTGACGAAGCCGCTTTTCAGGGAGATGTTGGTCAACGGCGGATGCTTGAGTTCTTCGTCGGAGAAGCCGGTGACCTGTATTATTACCGACGGGCCCATGAGTTTTGTTTTCGCGGTGACAGAAGAAGTCGGAATTCCTCTGATTTATTTTGATACGATAAGTCCTAGTGCTCTCTGGACTTATTTCTGCTTCCCGAAACTCATTGATGCTTGCGAGATTCCTATTACAGGTAGCATACGTCTTCCAACACAAATTTAAAAGTCATAGTAAATCATGTTTCATACTGAGTTTGAAATGTGTTTAATAAAATCATATTATTTATCAAATAAGATCTATATTGAATATAAAAAAAAAACTATCAAATTTAGTTTAAAATTTTGGACTAAATGAGTGTTATTTGATAAAAATCATTATCCCTATGGGATTGATAAAAAAATTGTACTCATGATTTTGGGTTTTTCTCTTCCTAGGTTCCTATCCAACCTTTTGTGTTATCTGGGAGTAACTTGTTACCCATTTCTCTAAAAAGTGATAGAGAATTTGATAAACAATAAATAAGATATACTCTTTCCGTCTCAAAATGGATGTTCATTTTCATTATCCGTACATTTCAAAAAAAATTATCTATATTTCGTAATTTATGATACTTTTTATGATTCTAATATCTTCGTTTAACAAAACTAAGTGGGATTTCTCAAACAAAATCTATATTGCTTATAGAAATATAAAAATTAACAAACATAAAATAATTTTGTGATAAGAGTAAATTGTGAAAATGAATATTATATTTGGGATGGATGGAGTATGAAATATCGTTCTAAAGTTCAACTTCTGTGTTGTTTTTTAGTGGAATGGAATTGCTTCAAATTTTCTGATTTCCGTATTTCAGATTTATGTCAATTAGATTAATCAAAAAAGTAAGAAAATCGATAAAGAATATCAGGCCAAGATATACACGTACATATAGATTTGGGATCGGAGACCAAAATAATGTCACTAAACCGCAGTCTCTTTTTGTTTACAACAAAGGTACTCTTTACAGTTTATACATCCCCAAAGCAGAATTCGTATCCAGTTATTGAAGGAGGAGGAGGAGGCTAAAAAAAAAAAGGAAAAAACAACTTTTGAATTCATTAATAAAATTTCCAAGCGAATTCACCCAAAATGGCAAAATGCATTAATAACTTGATTTTCTAGCGCATCATACTCCAAAGACTAATTGTATCTGGTTTTACTCTTTTGTTTGATTTCTTTGTTTTTAAAAAGAATGAGGATTGCCAAAAGTTCCAAATCACAATAATAAAATGTCGTTTTCAATTTTTCATGGGTTTCACATTTTGAGATCTCGAAATCAGTTTTGATCAAAATTAATTTTAACCTAAATATTTCCTGTTTTCGAAAACAGAAAATAGATGACAAGTACTGTTCCTTAGTTTACCAAGTTGGTAAAGATGATTCATAGGCTTCAACACTAAAGGGTATTTGTTGTCATAGGACATGATTTGGATGCACCAGTTAAGAATGTTCCAGGAATGGAAGGTTTTCTCCGGCGCCGTGACCTACCGAGCTTCTGTCGTGCCGAAGACCTAAAAGACTCTGATATTCAATTCCACTTGAACGCGATCCTATTGTTCCCACGAAGCCAGGGACTCATACTCAACACCTTTGAAGAACTAGACGGGTCCGTAATCTCCGGACTACGTTCTTTCTGTCCAAACCTCTATCCCATTGGCCCAATTCATGCCCACCTGAAGAACAAACTCGCATCACAAGTAACACCACCACCGACTGCCTCGAGCAGTCTATGGAAAGAAGACTGGAATTGCATGGAGTGGCTAGACGTTCAATCGCCAAAATCTGTAATCTACGTGAGCATTGGAAGTCACGCTGTGATGACAAAAGACCAGCTTTTGGAATTTTGGCATGGTTTGGTAAATAGTGGCCATAGATTCTTGTGGGTCATACGCTCAAACTCTATTGCTGGCGAAAATAGTTGGGAGGGCCGAATTCCAAACGAACTCTTGGAGGCAACAAAGATGAGGGGGTGTTTGGTGACTTGGGCACCACAGGAGGAGGTATTGGCTCACCCTTCTGTTGGCGGATTTTTAACCCACAATGGGTGGAACTCAACTTTGGAGAGCATGGTGGAGGGAGTTCCAATGCTTTGTTGGCCTTGCTTCTTGGACCAACAAGTGACTAGTAGGTTTGTGAGCGAGGTGTGGAAGCTTGGGATCGACATGAAAGATACGTGTGATCGAGCGGTAATTGAGACGATGATTAGGAATCTTATGGGTGTGAGGAGGGATGAGTTTGTGGAATCTGCAAAGCAAATGGCTAAATTAGCTAGAGAAAGTGTAAGCAAAGGTGGGTCATCTTCCACTAATTTGAATAGCTTGATAGAGTACATCAGATTAGTGAAGGTTTGAGCACTAAGTCTTTATCTTAAGTCACATTGTCAGACTCAATTGTTGCAAGTTGAAACCATGATAGAGTTCAAGATTTGGTGGTTAAATAAATTCCGGAAACGTTTCAAAAAATACTCTCTCTTAAAGTAATACTTTCTAATTTTGCTTGGATTAATATAAATGTCAACACATATCATGATCACGGACATCTGACGGCTGAAGCAAACTCTCGCTGGATACATATCCTTCATTTGTTTTGGTCTTGTTTTATGTTCTTCTCATCTGTAGGTTGTTATTAATCTGTTGTCAATGTCTCTGGTAGTTTGTAATAGCATTTTGTTTGAAATGAAATTCTGTCTCCTTCACCAAAATACATACATAGGATGGCGATCCATTGAGGACTCCCTCAAACAAAATTCCGTGCGGACCTCACCTTTCCCGATCAAATTTTGACGATATATATAGCGTTTTTAACAAAAACTGTGTGGATCAAGCCCTTCCGGGTATTTTTTTTTGAAGATTTTTTTTGGAAAATGCATTTTAAAAATCGGATCGTCAAAATTTGATCCGGAAAGTCGAAAAAAGGTGAGGAACGGAATTTTGTTTGAGGACTCCCTCAATAGATCGGCTTCCTATATATATATATATACACCACACTTCCAGTCCACTCTCCCGGATTTTAAAAAAATCCACACCTCATTGATCCCGATCGAATTTCGATGATCCGAACCGTCCAATGTGTTTAAAACGTGTTTTTAAGGGTCCCTGTAAGAAATCATCAAAAAACAATACCGGGAAGGGCTTGATCCGAGCCGTTTTTCATAAAAACAGTATATGTACAGTTTTATGAAAAACTACTCGGATCAAACCCTTCCCGGTATTTTTTTTTGATGATTTCTCACGGGGACCCTTGAAAACACCTTTTAAACACAATGGACGGTTCGGATCGTCGAAATTCGATTTGATTTTTTTAAAATCCGGGCTCCCTGACTGGAAGTGTACTATATATATATATAGGGCTTCTAGTCAGGGATCCCTGACTTTGCTTAAAGTCAGGATCTTACCTTTCCCGATTGAATTTTGATGATTTGAACCGTGCAATGTGTTTAGAATGAGTTTTTAAGGGTTCCCACGAGGAATTATTAAAAAAAAATGGCCAGAAAGGGTTTGATCTAAGCAATTTTTTGATAAAACTGTACATATGTAGATTTTATCAAAAACTGCTCGGATCAAGCCATTCCCGGTCATTTTTTTCATGATTCCTCGCGGAGACCCTTAAAAATACATTTTAAACACATTGGACGGTTCGGATATCAAAATTCAATCGGGAAAAGTGAGGTCCTGACTTTAAGCAAAGTCAGGGATCCCTGACTAGAAAATTTCCGTATATACATATATTGTGTGTCAACACCACTTGTGGTACTTGGTACTTACTACATTTAACAAAAATGCATTCCATAATCCGTACTGTGTTTGTAAATGCATAATAATGTGGTATCACCACCACTTGATAAAAAAACTACAAATATCATAAACAAAAATGATACAGACACACCCTTTCAGCCACACTCTATTATTCCGTGTTTGCAAATTATTGATTTGTCTAAATGAAAGGGATCAGGAAAAAAAATTATGACTTTTACTCAATTTTTTTGGGTTTTTATTGGGCTGACAATAAGGTAACAAGAAAACAAAAAAACCACAAGTTTCAATGTACTTTTCACTCATTCCTATACACTTTTACACATTCCAATACATTTTTCACACATTTTAATACACTTTTTAAGGCTTAATGTCAGCCCAAATGGGCTGATTTTAGAATTTTTCATCCAAAAAAAAGGTTGGAAATATTTTTGGCAGCCATTAAATCTGAACAAGGTTTTTAAAAAAAAAATGTTGAAGCTGCAACTTTTTCTTCTTTTATGTAAATTTAATGAATATATACAAGTTCGACCTTTTTGACTGAGGACCTAAGATAAATGAGGATGTAAGATAAATGAGGACGTACAAACAAGCTTAAGACCACTTTCCCCGTACTCGCTTAACCCCTGGCTTAAATGACTAAAGCTCATGTTTGTATGGATTTCAAGTCAAGTCATTCTATTCACATACACCAATTAAAAGCCCATTTAACAGAAATAGTTTGCATGCAAAGAAGTAGCTTTTAAAATAGAAAATTACATAGTCAATTATTTCCACATGCAATTTTTCAAAAAGTGAAAAGGAGTGAATTACTCCCTAATTCAACACACTAGCATATCCCGAGGCATCTCCATTTCATTTGTATCAAAATGTAGTAAAACGATGATAACTAAATAAGATTCGCGATGTTATTGGAGCTTTGTGTTTTTCAAGTAAAGTCAATGGTATTACAAAATACAAACTTTAATCGATCCTGGTTAATGTGCATGTTCAGGGACAAACTCCAACGGTTTTTTATTGGGAAAATCTATGGTACTACTCCTAATAGTAATAGGAGATATTGCATCACTCTAATAAGTAGTAGGAAAACTATGGACACTTAGGATTCTTTGAACACTTAGGTGTTTTGTGGTCACTTGTAAACTATTTTTGACTTATCATAACATACATTGTTCATCTCGTGCACATCATTTCAAATTCCGGTGCACTAATCATCTTTATACACCTGGCATTAGTAGAATGGTTTTTCTACTGGGCTAGTGAGTTCAACCTATCATTTTCAGGTACCCGGCAAGACACATGACATGGATGCTTGAAGTGTGGATGCATGTCATGAAGATTATTTGATCATGAAGTTATTTTCTCATCTTCATACTTAGTATATTTTTGGCGATGATTTTGTAACTTTAATTCCTCAATCTTTTGACAATTTCAACTTATGTAATACCTTTAAACCTTTGGTATTCATGTATGTGGGGACAGGTACCCTTGGCTAGAACTCACTTAAAGTTTGACTTTGGAATTGTCTAATTGACTTTGACTTTTCGATGGTGAAATGTATGACTCTTGACTTATCCTATGTAGGTTTTATTTGTATTTTGGTTTATTAACATTGAGGGCGTGGAGTACTCTCTCTCTCTCTCTCTCTCTCTCTCTCTCTCTCTCTCTCTCTCTCTCTCTCTCTCTCTTTTCTCCAAAAACCCTAGCCACCACTAATATTACTCTTCCTCCTTCCCCTCCCCCCTAGGGTTTCAATACCCATGGTGGTGGGAGGGGAGGGTCATGGTACTATTTATTTTCTTCGTTCGTTCTTTCTTTTTCTTTTGTCTCTCCAGATCGACGACTTGTCATCTGATCTGAGAGGGTTAAATCTCTCGCTTTGTGAGAGTTGTTAGTTTCGTCTTCGGACGAATTTTCGTCTACAGATCGGGTACTTTCAGGTGTGGTTGCTTTACAATGGTATTTGTGCCAACAGTGTTCTTACCGTACATGATATCGCTGACAGGGCAACTCGTGGCGGCTTTGAAGATCTGTAGTTTTGGGAGTTCATTGGTGCGAACATGTTTGGTTGGAGTCCATCCGATCGTCTAGGTATCCTTTGTCTTTTATCTTTAACTAGCACTAAGTCTCTTCAGAGATGCTGATTCTAGGTATGAATCTTGTAAGTGCCGTTGTTTGCGTCAGACTATGTCTGGGTTAGGGTGAAACACATCGATTGCCTTGTGCGTTTCTTGTTCTCTATTAAAATGATTAGTTTGGCTTTGTCCAAGATCTTTGTAATGAATTCCGTTTTTGTAAGTGCCGTTGGTCGTTCATTAATATAATCTTCTCATTTCCGTGTCAAAAAAAAACATTGAGGGCGTGACAATTGAGATATTCTTTTTTGAATTCCTCCTGAATATAACTACGATTAAACATCATAGCCTTTTCACGATTCTTCAAGGATGCACTATCCATCCCTAATGGTCTGCCTGAGTTCCATTGCACCCAGGTGAATTTCCACATTGAGTATCCAGGATAAGTAATTTCTTCCAGAAGTGTCTTGTGTTGTGAACTCCAATTTTTTTATTTTTTGCCAGTCTAAAAAAATGACAAAATTTCAACTCAGTCATATTGTAGTTGATCAAAGAGACATTGAAGGAGAACACAACTCAATATTTTGTTTCTACTTTTCAAAAATATTTGATTTTGACAATTTTATTAATGAATAAAAAAAAAATGTGTCTCGATGATCACCGATTACAATTGTTGTACGATATAGCGGAAGACACAACGATTCTAGTAAGCACAATCAATCTAGAAATAAGAACAATTAAGATAAGAACGCTAGGAAAGAAAGAAAACCAAAACACAAGAACAAAAAAGATTTACGTGGTTCACTACACAGGCTTTGTAGGTAATCTATGGGGGGAAGGGACGAATGAATCCACTATAATCAATAAGGATTACAACTCCAATCTCCTAGCAATGTATCTCTCAGTCTCTCTATGTTTCTCTCTCCAAAACAAGTTTGGAGGACCCTAAAACAGATCAAAAACGGATTTAAATAGTGCTATTGTACGTGTTTGCTGGTTTGGATCAAGATTCCTTGTCCAAACTAGAGATATTGGGAGCTATAGAAAAGGTTCTAAGGTGTTGATCCGGACCAAGGCTCGTCCGGACCACCACCAGGCCAGCAATCCTGGGAGCTCTAGAATTGTACCATGAGCTGGTCCGAACCACCAATGGCTAGTCTGAACCAAAGAAATCTCCACCTTGGTATCAAATTGAACCATCTTGAAGAAAAGCTTGATGTAGTTGCCAATTGTTCTCCTTTTACGGGTTTGAGTGATCCACCCTCAAGTCCTCAATCAACAACATAGAACATGGAGGAAGTCCAAGCAATACTCAAACTTGTCCCTAGCAACCGGCTTCGTTAACATATCAGACGCATTCTCATCAGTGTGAACCTTAGACAAAATTAGGTCACCTAATGCTAATTAACAACTCCCGAATCCTATGATACCACGCTTTGTCCTTCTGTTGTATACCTAATTCTTCGCCAAGTGAATTGCACTTTGATTGTCACAATGCAGCAACACACTGTCCTGGATGAAACCAAGTTCTCTAACCAACCCCTTAAGCCAAACTGCTTCTTTCGTTGCCTCAGTCACTGGCATGTACTCTGCCTCTGTAGTCGGTAAAGCCATTGTATCCTAAAGGGTAGACTTCCAATATACGAGACCTCTGAAAAACATAAATGCATAACATGTCATCGACCTATGAGAGTTGAGATTTCCAGCATAATCTGAATCCATAAAGCACACCTCGTCTTCTAAAGCCCCTTTCTGACCAAACATTATCCCCAAATCACGAGTGCCTGCAAGACATCTGAAGACCCACTTAATTGCATTGCAATGCTTCTTTCCTAGATCTGCCATATACCTACTGAGCAAACTGACTGCAAGCTATATGTCTAATCTTCTACACACCATTAGATACATGAGACACCCTACTTCATTAGCATAGGGTACCTCCACCATACGCTTCACCTCATCCTCTGAACTATAACACATCTTCGTAGAGAGTTTAAAGTAAGTTGCAAGCGGGGTACTTATGGAGTTGGAATCTTGCATGTTGAACCTCTGTAACACCTTCTGCAAGTAACTCCTCTTAGACAACCTCAACTGACTAGCCCGCCTGTCATGGTGAATTTCTATTCCAAAATCTTCTTGGCAGCTCTAAGATCTTTCATGTCAAATTCACTGTTCAACATGGACTTCAACTTTCCGATTTCATGTTTGCTTTTTACTACAGCTAGCATGTCATCAACATATATTGCAAGTAGAATATAAGAACCATCTGCAAGAACACGATAATATAAGCAACAATTGTACTCACAATGCGTGTACCCATGCGACACCATGAACGAATCAAAGCGCTTGTACCATTGCCTGGGAGACTGCTCCAAGTCGTACAATAACTTTCTCAACAAACACACATGCTCCTCCTTGCCAAATTCCTTGAAGCTTCGAGTTGTTGCATGTAAATCTGCTCGTCTATGTCTCCATGAAGGAAAACAGTTTTCACATCAAGCTGCTCGAACTCCATGCCATGTATCGCGACCATTAGGGGTGCGCACGGTCTGGATCGGATTGGATTGACACTAATCCAATCCTAATCCGCAAGTCACGGTTTTTTGAAAATAAAATCCGTGTCCAATCCAAAAGTCTCATGGTTCGGTTCCAATCCGATCCGCGAGTCACAGATCGGTTCCGGATTTGTCCATGGATTTTCAACTTATTCTATCAACTCGTTCAAAAACCCCCAAACTCAACAACCTACATGGAATACATGAACGGGTTTCACAAATACATTTAGTAAGTTCATAAAAAACAAGCAAACATGTCCAACTCTAAAACAAAAAAACAAGCAACCATGTAGTCATCTATTGATAGCCAACTACTCTTCTACTGATCATCTAGTCCATCATCCAGTGAGTTCACAAAAAACACTAAAACAAACATTGAAATAGCCCAGGATTAAATGGACACAAAGGCTTAGCCATGAGCCATCTACTCATCTAGTTCATCATCCAGCTCACAAAATTGGAGCTCTTGAGTTCCACTTTTCATACTCAACAAAGACACGATCAACACATCCCTTATCATGTTACAATTTAACCCCTGAGTCTGACTGGGAAGTACACCATTACACTAAATCACATTACAATTATTTGAGAAAATAATAAATTTAATTATCTTACATTAGTATATATTTGTACATGTATATACTTTTAATTTTTTTACCCGTATAAAAATCTCACGGTCCGGATCGGTTAATCCAAGGTTTCAAAATCAAAATCCATAGTTCTTTAATTTTTCAATTTGTGTCCAAACCAATAATCGACGGTTAAAATCCAAAAAACACGGGTCAGTTCGGTCTTGACCGGATCCACAGATCACCCATTTTTTTGTGTAGCCCTAGCGATCATTGCCAAAATTACTCGAATAGAAGTGTGCTCACAACCGGTGAAAAGATTTCATTATAGTCTAGTCCTTCCCTTGGTGAGTAACCCTTAGCAACTAACCGAGCCTTGTACTTTTCACCCTTCTTTTCTGGCAACACTTCCTTTTTCGATACACCCACTTGCACTCAAGCTAGCCGGAGACACCCTGCATTATAAAAAAAAACATATAAAAATTGTTGTTATAATTATTCATATAAAGCATAACTATGATGAAAGGGGTAGATGAGTTGGCACTTGGTAAGATCTCCTTCTAAGGAAGAAGAGGTCTTGAGTTCAACTCTTCTTAACTTCTTGGGGACACCTGCACAAGATCTCATGAAGTATTGGCTTTGCTCGGTTTATGTGTGTGACGGGGCGTACGTAGACCCTGGGATTAGTCGAGGTGCAAGCAAGTTAGCCCGGACTATCCAGTCCTAAAAAAAATGCGTTGCAACTATTTATTAAAATAAACACTCTCAAAAGGAATAAGGAAACTAACATAAAAAATAGAAACCAAATCTATTTATTTTTGAAAATTTTAACACTGTATCACAGAGAAAACCCAAATGATAACGGAGTATTTGACAGCACAGGAGTGTAATGCTTAGGATCATGTACGTACGAGAAACCAGACAAAAGCCATGAGATCATTTACACCACTAATACCTTCCGTAGTTAAAAGGAATTCCATATCTATTTTACCTTACCAAGTTTTACTCACACTCAAACAATCCTTTCTATTATTTCAATTTAAGTACTACTAAAATATGAGGGTGTAATTTTCTGTGGGAGGGAGAGAGAGACCGAGGAGAAGAAAAGTGGGAGAAGTACCAGGCATGCTTTAATTTTGCTACAGTTGGTTTGTTTGAATGCCTTCCTAATTTTACTAATGTTTGGGAATACAGATCTTGGTGCACATGGTTAAAGTAGAAGAAATAGGAAGAGGAACCACAGTAATGGAGTACAATTTTCCAACAAACGACAGACAGATGAATTAACTAGCTAGTGACCACATGAAGATTCATATGTCCAACAATAATGCTTCAAACATTACTAGCTAGTACAAAGGAAAAGGTTACAATACATTCTCTTTATTTAAATATCTATGATACACATTCCTATAAAAGTTACGATTTTTTTGTAAAAGTTACGTATGAATTTTTTAATAAAAGTTACGAGACATACAAAAATATTACAAATCATAGAAAATGTTATGAATCATACTGCTGCAAAGTTAGGAAAAACTAAAAAATGCAACGATTGCCGATGAGGTGACACAACCTGGACCATTTAATAAGTACATATGATACACCCAAATAAGGGAATTGGGGGCCCTGTAGTGAGTGAGCTCACTACATGCGTGTAGTGAGCTCTCTCGGTCGTTTGATCCGAGATCAACAGTCCGGATAAATTAGAGTTAAAGTAAATGTAAAAGTGTTTTTTAAAGTGTAAGACGATCCAAACCGTTGATCCCAGATCGGACGGCCGAGAGAGCTCACTACACGCATGTAGTGAGCTCACTCACTACAGAGCCCCCAAATCCCCAAATAAGGAGTGTGTATTGTAGTCATTTCCTTGAAACAATAAACAAGGAAAAAGAAAAGAGAAACTCAATGACTCTTTAGGAAAAAAACAAGCATAGTGTAGAAAAATTATTGATTTGATTCCCGACACATCAACATCACATGTAACTACTCTAATAGGAGCTGTTATCCGTTGTCTTGCTGGTCTTGTTATTTTGTATTTGTAGCGGAAAATCCAGGGGTACCGACCCCCTAGTACTAACCATGAACTGATCGGTGTCGGGGACCTAATTGTGGGTCTCACACGATCGATCTGGGCCATTCATTCATTCCATAATCGAATTCCCGGTGGGGCTACGCAGAAATCACCTCAATTGGACGCTCTTAAGTGCTCGATCCAAAATCACCTCATTTCGTTCAATTTTTTTTGGACGAAATGGGTGATTTTGGATCGAGCACTTAGGAGCGTCCGATTGAGATGATTTCCAATTGTCCCACTCGAAATTTGATTCTGGAATATATGGACGGCTCAGATAGACTGGTACATATATAACGGTCTTTATTTGTAGTCTGAAACACGGGTAATCGTGTTCTGATTTAGACCCATGTATTAAACGCTCTAACCAAACAAACTCCAACTATATAGGCCTCACATACACATGATTATGTGTATTGTAAACACAGTGTCCCAAAATCAGTGAATAATTACTTATGGGTGTTTAAGTATGGTGATTTTTTTAATAAATTAGTTTTTTTACTGTTTTTTATGTGATGTATTATGAGAGAATGACCTTTATCGATTTTTTGAAAAAAATTATTTTTTACTGTTTTTTTTATTTTTTGTACTGTTGGAAGCAAAATCAGAATTAGGTAATTTCACATTAAGACATAGAGACCAATTCGAGGAGATTAGTCCTCCAAGCCACATGGATCCTCAACCTCCACATGTTCTCATCTTCCCCCTCCCCTTACAAGGCCCCATCAACTCCATGCTCAAGCTAGCCGAGCTCCTCTGCCTCTCCGGCGACATCCACGTCACCTTCCTCGTCACCGACCACATCCGCGGTCGCCTCCTCCACCACACCAACATCCAAACCTACTTCAGCCGCTACCCTGGATTCGATTTGGCATCCATTTCCGACGGTCTACCGGAAAACCACCCCCGATTGGGCGACCAACTGACGGAGATGTTCGATGCTTTGGAGGCCGTTACGAAGCCGCTTTTCAGAGAGATGTTGGTCTCCGGCGAGTTGGGTTCCGGCGCACGGCGGCCGCCGGTGACGTGTGTGGTAGCAGACGGGATTCTGGGTTTTACTATTGATGTTGCGAAAGAGATTGGGATGCCTGTTATTTGCTTGAGGACTATCAGTCCTTGCTTCCTTTGGATTATCTTCTGCCTTCCCAAGCTAATTGAAGCTGGTGAAATTCCTTTCAAAGGTGAGTTTTGGTGCTTTGATCATTTGGATTTAATTGCGCAGCTGTTTGTTCATTTGCTTGGATACATACATTTTCGGGCTTGTTTGCAATTCTCCCCCTTAATCAAAGGGTAAAAACCTCATTCCCCATACCCCTCTCCAATCGACTCCTGAGTACAGAGACAGAGAGAAACGATGGGTTTTTCCGTTTTTGTGATCGATCAACTGAGTTCTTGTGAAGAAGCCATGAAAATCTACAAAAAAATCTGCAGATGTCGGTGAAGCTTCAACCCCTATTGAGCAGCTGCATGTAGTTATAAATAGTTACAGAGAGGGTCTGGTTTCCCATCATGAGTCAGTCTAGAAGATCTTGATTCAATTGAAAAACTGAATCTGCACCTATCTCAGCTGCATCAGAAGAGGAAGACCATTTTTACGTGGCAAGATGGACCACTTGTACAAGCAATGAAGAATGGTGACCTCTTGCTGGTGGATGAAATTTCTTTGGCAGATGATAGTGTCCTCGAAAAATTAAATAGTGTCTTAGAGCCAGAAAGGAAATTGGTTGGTAACTTTTCCAGTAGATCTGGTTTCTTGACATGTTTTGATAGTTTGATATCAATTTCAACGAATACCTGTTGATCGATCACAAAAACCCATCGTTTCTCTCCCCCTCTCTCTTGATCGATTAATTCTGCACTCATGGTCGAATGGGGAGGGGTAAGGGGAATGACGTTTTTACTCTTTGATTTGGGGGGAGAATCGCACGTGATATGCACATGTGATGTTTTCTGTCCATTACACTAACTACCGTTAATAATTGGACCAAATTTTATGTTGAAGCAGTCTTTTATATCTCTTCAGCTCTGCTGATTGCTAAAACTCATTCCTAAAGCTACCTTTGGGTGAATTTTGGCCAAATCTGTACCAAGTTATAAATTTCCCCAGTTTGACGTGGATTGCGTCACAAGATAATTTTTCCCCTCTGCCTCTTGATGATATTGATGGCCCACAAAAACGACCCCCTGCTAAATTTTCTTCCTTATGCTGTGTACCATTTGTAGAAAGTGACATTTTGGTCCTGTAACCAGTAAGAAAAGACGACTTTAGATGTAATTTTCGGGGATTATTGTTATTTGACTGTAACCATTAGCGATGCTAGTGGTTACAATGTACTTTGGTCCTAATGCTAACTTGGTACATGCCAAAAAAAATTATAGATAGTGACTTGGACGCACCGATTAGGAGTGTGCCAGGAATGGAAGATTTTCTTCGACGGCGAGACCTACCAAGCTTCTGCCGCTCCGGCAACCTCACTGACCGAATTTTCAAACGCTACTTAATGGAGAGCAAACAAGTTTCACGAGCCGACGGTCTCATACTCAACTCATTTGAAGACTTAGAAGGACCGCTACTTTCTCACATTCGCACACTCTGTCCTAACCTCTACACTATCGGACCACTCCACGCACATCTAAAGTCTAGGCTCGCCGTCCAAAATTCTTCGTCGTCGTTGTTTAGCTCCACCAGTTTTCGGAGAGAGGACCGAAGTTGCCTTGAATGGCTCGATCAACAACCGTACAAATCCGTGATCTATGTTAGTTTTGGAAGCCTCGCGACCATGACAGGGGAACAACTCATGGAGTTTTGGCACGGTCTAGTGAATAGTGGGGAGCGATTCTTGTGGGTCATTCGGCCAGATTCTGTTGTCGGAAAGAATTGGGAGAGTTATATTTCTGAAGAACTCCGAGAGGGTAGCAAGGGAAGAGGCTACATTGTGGGTTGGGCTCCACAGGAAGAGGTCCTGTCCCACAAGTCGGTTGCGGCGTTTTTTACTCACTGTGGGTGGAACTCGACACTGGAGAGTATATACGAGGGAGTGCCGATGATTTGTTGGCCTTACTTTGTGGATCAACAGGTGAATAGTAGGTTTGTGGGAGAGGTTTGGAAACTCGGATTGGACATGAAAGATACATGCGACAGGTTCGTCATTGAGAAGATGGTGAGGGATCTAATGGAGGAGAGAAGGGATGAGTTTGAGAGATCAGCTGATCATATGGCTAATTTGGCGAGGCAATCTGTGAGTGAAGATGGAGTGTCACGTCGTAATTTGGACCGTTTGATTGAGGATGTGAGGTCATTGAGCCTACAAGTATCTCACATCCAAAGCCCAAATTAAATTGTTCAAAGCCACTAATGTATCCTCTACTTCAAAATAAGAGATTGGCATTGATGTTAATTCATGTCAAAAACTGCTGTCTTTTTCTGTTTCCTTTTTCTTTTCTTTTCTTTTCTTTTCTTTTCTTTTTTTTGGAGCGGATGTTCAAATATGGTATGCTGTCTATGTGTGTTCTTTTACCGGTACATTTATATTGCTACATTGAATATCATAATGATATATGTAAAATTCGTTGTACCAACAAAAAAAAATTATTAAGCGATCTTGGGAACCATCACATTGTGTCTAAATCAAGGTTATGAATCTCGTTCCGTACCGGATTGCCACAGAAACGGTACCAGCCTCCTTTAATTCCGTCCCGGCCCCAATAACGGACCTTACCGGACGGTTCCGGTTATTCCGGTCAATACCGGCCGAGATTAAGGTACCGGGAATTTCGTCCGAAATTTTGCAGATCCATCTCCAACAACGCTGTTAGTGGAAGAATCCTCATACCTTTGTAGATTCAGCTCCAGGGGGAGACTTGTTGTTCATTGCCTGAGCCGTCATCGTAGCCAGAGACGCAATCGTTGCCGGAGCCACAATCGCTGACGGAGTTTTGGATGCAGATTTGAGGGTGGATCTGATTTGATCGATTTCTCTCTTGTTGATGACTCAATACAAGCATGAAGCAACTATCAAAGTCGAAAACAAAAAAAAACAAAAGAAAGATGAAAGCTAGAGAGAGGTAGAAGCAGAAGTGATTTGGGTGTTGTTAACATTGAATCTTGAACAGAACACTCCTCTGGTTTTTTTTGGGTTTTTTTTTCCCTTAAAAAGGAGAAATTTTTCTATGCCGAATGGGTACCACTTGGCGCGCCAGGTGGTACCCTGCAGCCAATCACGCGCCAAGTGGTACCCTGCAGCCAATCACATTGCACCAGCTGGTGAATTTTCCACGTCTGCAGCAACAAACGTTTGCCCCATTTCTGTTTCTCTTCCGATTGAGAACAAAATGAGGGAAATCAAAAGTACCCCTAAATCAAAAGCACTTTTCCTGGGAACAATCTCTCACACACCCTAAATTAAAAAAATCCCCAATCTCTCTCTCTCTCTCTCTCTCTCTCAAGAAGAAAAACAAATCAAGCTCTTAGATTAAGAAGAAGAATAAATTAACAGATGAACTCAGTGGTGGAAGAAGCACCTACAGTGAAGATGGATTCCAACGACCACATACCTAGATCAACTCAACAAATGGGTATTTATTTTTTTTTTTAATCTTTGCCCTCCAATATCTGATGACTTTTTACATAACGAGGGGGACCAATAATGGATTTTTTTATTCTTTGCCCTCCAATATCTATTTGTATCATTAATTTTTTTAATGGATGTATGCTTAGTTTATTAGTTCTTTGATTAGTATTTTGTTTCATATATGCAGATGGCTTTGTAACTACTGAAAAAGAATGTTTTGAGTTAAAAATTGGAATGAAAGTTAATGGTGAAAAAGAAGCTTATGACATGTACAATGGATATGCATTTAACAAGGGTTTTAGGATTCGGAGAGATGATAAAACTTTCAAAAGAGGTACGAAAGAAGTGATTCGACGTACTTTTGTGTGTTCAAGGGAGGGGTTCAGAGAATTTAGTGATCATAGCGAAGAAAAGAAGTGTAACAGGTTAGATAGTAGATGTGGATGCAGAGCACGGGTTATTTTTAAAGTGGAAAATGGTGTTTATGAAATCAGTCAGTTAGTTGTTGAGCATAACCATCCTTTGGTTGAATCAAGTCAAAGACACTTAATAAGGTCTGCACGTAAAATACATGATACAAGTAAGGGAGTTATCAAATCCATGGTTGATGCTGGTATAAGGGTGAGCAAAACTTATGCATACATGTTAAATGAAGGTGGTGGTTATAAAAGTGTTGGGTACACGGAGACTGATTATCATGCGATATAAGTTCTAGTCAAAGAAGTGAGAGCACAAATAATGTTTTCCAGCATATGGCATGCAAGACCTTGGCTTTAACTGAATTTGTGGGTCATTATGGAAAAAATGCTGAAAAGATGCGTGAAGCAGAAGTGATCAATGATTTCAAGTGTGTTAGCGGAAACCCTTGTATTTCATCTCGTGATTGTGCTATTTTGAAGCATGCATGTAAGGTGTACACTCATAAAATGTTTGATAAGTTTCAAGATGAGTTCAATCAAACTAAATCGATATCGGTGCTTCGATGCGTGTCTAATGGGATATTCCTCACATATACGATGAAAAGGCAAGGTGGTAATAGAGAGTACATTGTGGAGTTCAACCCTTCTGACCGTTCGATCTCTTGTTGTTGCAAAAAGTTTGAATCATTGGGATTATTGTGTCGTCATGCATTGCGAGTTTTCAATTTGAGTGATGTCTATGAAATTCCTGAAAAATATATCTTGAAGATATGGACGAAAGATGCAAAGCAGGGTTATGGCATGATGGAGAGGCATGCTAATTTAGCACAAGATAAGTGTGGCAGTTCAGCTAAAACATTGCGCCTTAACAGGTTAATGTGGAAAGCATTTGCTCCTATGAACCTATGTGCAAATTTAGAGGCAACTACTGAGATTGCAGAACGAAACATGGATTGGACTTTTGAGGAAGCAAGAAAATATAATGCATCTTTATGTGGTGGAGATACAAATGATGTTGGGGACACTTCTATACCAGTTTCAGATGTCCCAATGATGGATCCTCCGCGGCGCAGGACAGAAGGACAAACTAATGGTAGAATTAAGGGTGCTTTAGAGAAGAAAAAGAAAAGGAAAACATCTGGAAATGTTCTTAACAGTAATCCTACACCAAGTATGGCCAAATATGTATTCCGACTTTATAAAGTTAGAATTGTTTGTACAATATTAGGAATGTAAACTTGTTTGTTTTTTTAGACTTTCTACTGCCATCAAATGCTATGCAACCTCCAACATCTTCCACACAAACACCAAATGACTTGGTATGATGAATTTTAAATTCGTAATGTTGTCAACTGTTTTGCATTTCAATTAGTGTTTATTCTAGAAATTTTGCAAGTCTTTTGTTGACTCTTTGTACTTCCATTACAAATGCAGCTCTCTGAATACCCACCGGCTTATTTTACTAATATGATACAAAGTTCCTTGTAGTATCCGAGCCAGGTACTTTTTTTCATGAATCAGTTTTTAGTTAGAATATAATGTGCTACGAACAGTTGGAAATCATTTACATTTGTATATTTACTTCTTGCAGGGTTAGGATAGTGTTGTGGCGGGAGTGCGAACATTTGTAGATATTTGTCAAGTGTAGTGGGCAGATTTTGTGCAGATTTTTGTCTAGTGTAGTGGGCAGATTTTGCAGATTTTTAGATGGCACGGCTTTATGACATTTGTATATACCTTATATTTTGGCAAGTATAGATGGCGGAATTTTGAGATGGCTTTATGACGTTTGTATGTACCTTATATTTTGTGAATGGCAAATGGTTATTCTAATGGTTTTTTTTATTGCCAATCTGCTGCTGCTACATCTTGATATCATCTTATTTGCTAGTCAATTTGCTGCTGCTACAAGTATAGTTGCTGCTTTGGTTGATTCATGTGGTTCCCCTTGATGAGAATCATGTGTATCAGTTTGTATGCATAACTTTGATAGGACACTGGTGATGTTTCAAGTATAGCTCGTTGATAGGCGCGCAATGTCACAGAGATAAGCGTCTAAGTAGGGCGAATTAGCGCATTAGAGGCGCGTTTTATTCCATTTTCCACTTGATGCGGTGTTATCTTTTGGTTGGTCTTGTTATGTTTTGATTTGTAAGAAACAGGCTGAAAGAGCACGCAAAGCGGACACAAGGCAATCGGGCATGTTGAGAACCGGTGGGACCCAAGTAAGGACGAGCCACAAGCTGAAAATTCATTTTGGAGGGCTCGGTATCGATACAGGGATTTACCTGTATCGATACCCAGGCGCCAGCAAGCGAACAGAACCTATGGGTATCGATACAGGGTTTTCCCTGTATCGATACCGAGGGCCCTAAATTGGCCGTTTGACTTTGCCACATGTTTTGACTTCGGGAAAGAGATAAATACTCCGTTTTTGCTCCGAATTAGGGTTCGAATTTTGTTTATTCTTCTTCCAACTAGCGGCCGATTAATTGCTCTGGAGATTCTACTTTCCGGAGATTGTTTTTCATTGAAGTTTTGAAGTTTTGTTCGAGGATTCACGTATTGCTTCGGTAACTTTCTGTTTTATTTACATTAATCTCAGTTCACGGGAGTTTGTCCGTGATCTGATCTCGAATCCTTGTTTTAATTCATATTTAAGTATATTAGCATGTGTTATTTCAGAATTTTCTTATTCGTTCAAGTTGATATGAGTGAGTAGTCCCATAGGTATGGTCGCGGGGTGATTAACACGCCGTGGCCAGGGCTGGATTTGTTCTTGCTCCTATTTTCAAAATCAATAACGGAAAAAGCAATTTTAGGTTATTAAAGAACTTCCGTTGGACGAATCCGAGTATTGTCAGAGCCCATGTAACGCGGGGAACGGGGGACCAAAACTTGTTCTTCGCTGTACATGGGTAATGGCGACCGCGAGGATTCGCATCTTTCGGGGTATCTTTTTCTCTCTAAAATCAAATGTTTTCTTTGGAACACCGAATGGAGTAGAAATATCCGGACCTGGTCACTGGTGTTATGAACCCTACGACCGTACTTTCTTTTAAATAGTTTAAGCAAAACCAAATTCTCTTAGTTTAGTTAATTTTCTCATCAAATCACAAAGGGTGGCTACCTAAGAGCCGTGTTAAACTTTGCAACCCGAGTTTTTAGTAAGCACTCTCCACCTTCTCTGTGGATTCGATTCCGGTCTTACCGGGTATTGTGCTACACCGGTCTCAGCCCTACGCTTGGGGCAACCCATTAATTTAGGTCTAGGATTTTGGTCAAGCACTCGTCACTGGACAAAGATAACAGATAGCAATTGAACAATTGTTAGTGGCAATTATGAGTGAGAACACATGTTACCGTTCAAAAAAAAATTGACAGGGTTTCCTTGCTTTATGGACTAGCCCACACCTTGCATCTCAAACTAATAACCACAGCAAACAAACAGCACAAGCATTCTATTTATGTTTGGAAAAAGTTATGTATTATAACCACCCAAAAAGAGATCAAGGGGATGGCCGTGGAATCCCTTACAAAAACATATTGAAATTCTACTAATAACATTGTACTTGTGTTTGTAAGATGGACATTCTCAAGTGTGGCCTTAACAGCTTTCCATGAGCAAAAGTTCTGCGGGGAGTCATGCATGTCAGCACTGTGGTTTGTTGCTTAGAGATGGTTCCAGATTTTGCAGGCCCAAAGTTCGCTGAACTTTTGGTGGCGATGATCATAATGGTCTTGCTCATACTGAGCTGCTGGGAGACCAAATTACCAATATGCTATGGCCCCGATTGGATGCGGGATACGTTTTGGTGGGATAAGATAGTAAGGGGGGATAAGATAGTAAGGGATACTCCCTCCGTCCCTTTTTAAGTGTTTAACTTTCCATTTTGGGCTGTCCCTAAATAAGTGTGTGATTTGAAAAGTTAATGAGTAAAAATTTGTACAATTATCATTTTGCCCTTTGAAAAATTTAGTGGGTAAAAAGTTAATGGGTAAAAGTGGAGGATAATTTTGGAAATCAGAGGTAAAAGTTGATGTGAAAAGTGTAAAGTGGAGGAAACAGTTGATGTGAAAGGTGTAATGATGATGTTTATTTAATAAGTTGGATTTACGAAGTAACACATTTAAAAAGGGACGGAGGGAGTATTATTTAGTAAGGGTGGACCCACAGTGATGTGACATTTATGAAGGGGGGATTAAATAGTATGTGGTTTGTATGAATTTGTGATAAAGGGGGATAAAGTTAGGTGGATGATGTAAAAACTTGACAAATGACTTATTTGCCCTTGAACAGTCATATTAGATTTTATGATAAAAAAATACATAAACACAATAGTAATTAAATTAATTATACTTTTTTAATAAATAATTCCTTTTATTAGTTATATCTAAAATTAAAATATTCAGTTATTAATTTTTTATTATTCATTTCAATAATATTTCGAAGTTTAAAGTTGGGTGGATGAAGTTTCATTTCAATAATTAAATTTTTTTTGTATCAAGTTAAAGCTCTCAATTTTTAGTTTAATTTGGTGCAAAAAAAATTAAAAAAATTAATGTGAAAATACTTTATTTTTTTATCCGAAGAATATTGCAAAGCAAGCCAACAATGTCAAATTCTAAAGTATAAAAAATTTCAAATTTTTTTGTATCAAATTAAAGATCTCAATTAGTAGTTTAATTTGGTGCAAAAAAAATTAAAAAATTATGCACAAAAGTACTTCATTTTTTTATCCAAAGGAAATCGCAAGAGTTCGTAAAACATTTAAAATTCCATTCGGTTTCTTTTTAAAAAACAGTAAAAAAAAAAAACTGGGGTAAGGGGAGGGGTATAAGGGAGGGTATGGGGGTAATTTCGTAGGGGGTATGAGGGGGTATAAATTAGTAATAGGGGGAGGGGGTGTTATTAATTAGTGAGGGGGAAGGGGTATAAAGGGGTATTATTTTGGTGGGGGTATTAAGTTATCCGGGTTCCAAATTTTTGCCAAACGAAGTATAAAACTGTGGGACCGGGATAAGGGGAGGGGGTATAACTTAATACCCCTCTAATGCTGCAGCCAATCGGGCCCTATATATTGCTGACCAGCTTAAGCACCATTCCAAGACCTGAGCGCTTCACACACCACCGCACTTCCTCAAAATCTGACCCCAGACAATAGCAAAAAAGTGGCCTCATTACCCTCCATCTGTAATGAAACAATGAAACACAACAAGAAGCTTAGCGATACAGAAGCGCCACAAACAACACAATTTTCAACTATTATCTTTCTCAAGATGATCCACGATTCACATTACCAGGAGCAAATGACCAAATTACAAGGAGACCATATCTAAGTTCGAACCGTAATGCTCTGAATTACAACACTAATGAGGGTTTTACTGCACTAATGAGTGAACCAAACTAAATTGAGCCGGCGAGCTTTTTATCCCGTTCATATGAGAGCATTAGAAGAGGTAAAAGATTCAAAAGCAGTCCAGATATTCATTTGGAAATATATTCAAACACCATGCCTGCCACATGATGTACAAAATTAGGCTTTTTGTCGAACACCTGGCCTACCATCACATTGCGTGAACACCAAATTAGTCTAGTAAATGGATTGGGAGACAACAGAAATAAAGGGTAGCTCTAGGGAAAAATTGGGGAAAAATTGCAATACAACTAATACTAAGGGAGGGTAGCACTGGCCCTTTGTTCTTTCTCCATAACCATTAACTACAAACAAGATCTTGTAGTTTGTACGGTTAGTTTGTTAAAAAGACTTTTGCCTATGTATGAGAAATATATTAGTCATTGAAATAATATGGTGGAGAGAAATGAACTCAGGGAAACGAAGAAGAAGATAATTATTTCCAGAGTTTTTTTTTTTTTTTTATCGAAAACCCAAGAAAAATTGCAGAACAAGAAGTAAAAGCTAGAGAGATGATTATTTGCAGAGTATTTACAGAGTGAAATAAATTTTGAACTGTGATAGTACTTTGATTGATTAATGATTCGGGAGTCTTCCTTTGTATGTGGATCCAGCGGCGCAACGGAAGGTTAGGTAGTTGGTTGATCTCGAAGTAAGTGGACGAGGATCAGTTGAGGCGGTGAGCAGGTGGACAAGGAGCAGTGGTCGTGCGTTGGTGGTGATGGTGGTACAATGAGAAGGGGGCGGCGGCGATAGTGGTGGTGGTACGGCGTTGGTGGTGATGGGCTCCGTTTCTTTCCACATAAACCAGAGAAGGAGAGAAAGTGGATCTGGGAGGGGAGGGGAAAGAGAAGAAATGGGTTTGAAATTTTCAGATTTAGAGGGGTTTTGATTTCCCCCATTTTGTTCTCAAACGGAAGAGAAACGGAAATGGGGCAAACGTATGATTCAGCAGACGTGGAAAATTCACCAGTTGGCGCAATGTGATTGGCTGCAGGGTACCACCTGGCATGCCAAGTGGTACCCATTAGGGGTGCACATACACCGGGTTGGGCCGCGTTCGGGCCAGGCTTATACTAGATAATAACGAGGTTTGTGCATTCCCAAGCCCGGCCCGTTTATGATCGGGCTTCATTTAATATGCCCAAGCCCAGCCCAATTAAAATTTTAATTTCCCAAGCCCGTCCAATAAGCCCTTTTTTTTTTTTTTAAAACATGGTATCACAAATATAAATTAATCAACTATAATAACAATTCACAACCGTAATAACATACTCAAACTCAAAGTTCTAAGTTCTTATAAAAATAGTAACAAAAACCCCCAAAAATTAAAAAGCAATTGCAGTGCTAAAAAGGATGAAACTCTCCAACATCCATCAATCTCTAACACCCAAAAACTTCTCGTGGGTATCTCTCCTTTAAAAGCACACTTCTTCACAACAGATCCTGTAGAGTACAATAAAAATAAAAGGAAGAAAATAATGAATTATTACCATAAGACAATAGTTGAAGGGGAAAAAAAACCTTCAAAGTTTTCTTAACAATTGCTTTTTAATTTCTAACCCTAAACAACTAGGAGCTGTAACATATATATTATATAGTATTAAAATAATCGGGTCGGGCTGGGCCTCAAAGCAATTTCCCAAACCCAACCCATTTAGTAAACGGGCTTAAAATATCAACCCAGCCCGGCCCTATGGGCCTAAAAAATTATCCCAAACCCTAAAAAAAACGGGCTAGACTGGGCGGGCTACCGGGCCGGTGTGCACCCCTAGTACCCATTCAGCATAGAAAAATTTCTCCTTGAAAAGAACGCTCCTGGGTTTGTGAAAGCTGGAGAGACTAGAGAGGTATATTTATATGTTTCATGTTTGTATCTATTGTGCATTTATTACAAAATTTACCTTCTAATTATTACAAATTAGAATTTGGCCTTTGCCTTGAATATGTATACAATATTATGCTATTATCCCTACATGAATTCAAATAATTTTTAAAAAATTACATCATTCATCAACTTGTTGATTTAGCAAAAAAATATTAAAGTAGGGAAAATTGGTCATTTATCCCATTTAATTTGTTTTTTGATGAATTGGATAATATGGGGAAAAAATCGATAAATATAAATGTATGTATTACTGGGGTACCGCGCATCAGTGGTGTCAATTTGTTACAAAAATGCGTTTGTTTTGTTATTATGTTATGCACTTGGAACATTTGTTTGTTAGTTTGAAGGCCGTTTTATGGTATTTGTTGTCTAATTAAAGTTAATTTTATGAAGAATTGGGTGATACGAGTAAAAATTTCAATTTTTATATGTGTATATACATGTAGTACCGCTTAATCCGAAACGGTACCGGTACCGTACCGTACCAGTAAAAAAACTGGTACCCTGTCTGGTACGAGATTCAGAACCTTGGTCTAAATACTCTTCTTCACCCCACACATCTTTGCCACACATCTTTGCGGAACACGATACTAGGTGTATAGCCACATCATTTATGCGGAACACGTAAATGTTCAAAAATACACATAAGGTGTAAAAAAAAAAAACGTACAATGTTGAATGTGTGGGGAGTAAGGTGTTTTAGATGTCGGGCGAATCAGGAATCTAATTTATCCTGGCCTACGTAAATGTTCAAAAATACACATAAGAAAAGTATTAAAAAAAAAAAACGTACAATGTTGAAGTTGGACTTTACAGTGTTTTAGTCTTTTAGATAGTAAATTCATCAATTATCGAATCTAGGTCGATATCTTCAACTAGTTCTCTTTCAATGAAAATAATCATTGAATCTACAAGAAAATCGTCTCCCATTTTGTTACGAATATAAGTTTTCACATGCTTCACAGCTAAAAATGCTCTTTCTATAGTTATCGTGGTAACAGGAGGAGTTACAACAAGACGAATCAACCTTTCAATCAAATGTTAGTTCTCTGAACTTAAATTTTAAGGATACTAACAGATATTTAGACACATATTATAATTCAGAAATGGTGGACATATTCTGGAATTTCTGGTGAAAATGTATATCAAGCTAGTACTGTTCCAACTGCAATCTTAGATAATATCTCTCTTGTAAAATCATTACGATAAAATTTCTCAGCAAGAGTGCAATATTATCAATCTCAAATGATTAAAAGCCATCCTTAGGTTCTAAAGCCAAGCTAGGGATAAAGAGTTCCACTACCCCCTCATTGAATCTATTATTTAACTCCACCAAGCGAAAATGTATCAATGGTGTTGAATATATCAATCCGGTAATGATGCTCAACTAGGGCTGCAAATTAACGAGCCGAATCGAGCAGAGCTTTAGGATGTTAAGGTTCATTCGTATAGTTTCAAACGAACTCGAGCTAAGCTCAAACTCAATGAAAATTTGATGAGCCGAGCTTGCCTGGGTTTGATTTGAACTCGAGCTTGTTCACGAGCCTTAACGTGGCAAAAATATTAGATATTTATGCTCTCATATAAGTCTAGAATTTCAATAAAAAATTTATTTTGTACATAAACAAGTACATACAAATAAAATTATAAAATCACATTAAAATTTAAGTTCATAGTATGTTTAAAAATTAAGTTTATGTGGACAAGTTATAAAAGTTTCATGATGTACATGTAAAAGTTTAAACATATTCAAGCTATATGTGATATTCTTATGAGATATACATATTGATGTACAAGTTCGCTAGCCTAATCAAGCCGAATAGTGTCATGTTCAGGTTCGGCTCATTTAGGGGTTTCTTCCAGTCCGGCCCTCTTTTGTGAGGGTGTTCTCATTTAGTCCCCGCTCATGTCACACTATACACATTCAGACCCTTTCCCACGCGTGTCAGCCCCACAGGATTATAATCCCTATGTTGTCACACGTTCCACGCACGCAGCACTTTATCTGTCCTCTCTTCCTCCAATTAATGCTTTTAATTCTACTTCTCTCTCTCTCTCTCTCTCTCTCTCTCTCTCTCTCTCTCTCTCTCTCTCTCTCTCTCTCATTTTTAAAATTTTAAATATTTATAACTTTTTATATATATATATATATATATATATATATATATATATATATATATATATAGGAACCCCTTCACATCCAAACCCCTTTTTACGGACCTAACGTCCGGACCTCCACCTTCCCAATATTTTTTTGAAAATCCGAACCGTTAGATGTGTTTAAAACGTGTTTTTAATGTCCAACGCGAAGATTTGGCAAAAAAAAATACCGGAAGGAAGGGCTTGATCGGGCGTTTTTCACAAAAACGCTATAAAAAAGCAGATTTTATGAAAAGCGCTCGATCAAGCCCTTCCGGGTATTTTTTTTTGCCAAATCTTTGCGTTGGACCTTAAAATCACGTTTTAAACACATCTAATGGTTCGGATTTTCAAAAAAATATTGGGAAGGTGGAGGTCCGGACGTTATAAAATCCGGGAGTTTGGATTGGAAGTTTTTTGTATATATATATATATCCGATTTTGAAAAAAAAAATTAGAACCTACTCGACGACATCCATCAAACAAGACCCATATTGAATATAAAATTATGAGCAGAAAAAAATAATTTGAGAAGTGTGAATTCTTTTATTTTGGAGGGTGTGAATTCTTTCATTTTGGAGAGTGTGAATCGTTCAGAAAGGTTGTAAATTTCTTTCATTTTTTAATGTGTGAATTCTACATTTGAGGGATGTGAATTCTCTCTTTTTGGGTGTGATTTGTGTATTTTTGTGAGTAAGTTGTGAATTGTGTATTTTGGAAAATGAGTTGTGTACAGAATGTGTGAATTCTTCTAATTGGATGGCGTGAATTCTGCATTTGAGGGTGTGAATTCTTTCTTTTTGGATGTGAATTGTGTATTTTGGAGAGTGAGTTATGATGTGTGAATTCTGCATTTCAGGTCTGTGAATTCTTTCTTTTAGGTGTGAATTGTGATATGTGAATTTTGCATTTGAATGATGTGAGTTTTTTTTTTTTTTTTTTTTTTTTTGGGTAAATTTTTTTTTTTTTTTTTTTTTTTTTGGGGGTGTGAATTATTTAGAATGGGTATGAATTATTCACATGTATACAATTTCATATTCACAATGGATCTTGTTTGGAAGATTTCAAATATATAATTTTTATAAAATAAATAAATGTGTATAACAAAAGTTACTCAAAAATCTAAAATAAAAAGAGAGAGAGAGGACGGACGGAGGGAGAGAGAGAGAGAGAGAGAGAGTCATGAAAGTGGCAGGAAGTGGCACGCGGGCTGTGTCGAATGGAAAAACTGTCCCAGGCGCAAGCAAGGCTTATTTAGGAGTGAAAGACAAAATGGGGTTTGAACGAAAGCCCCCACTTTTGGGGGCGACTTGAAATTTCCCGTTTTAGAAAATGAGCGTCAAATTGAGGTTCAGATTTAGCTCATTTAGTATTTGAATCAAAATTGAACAAGTTTTTACCGATTCAAACCTTGAATTGTTTACGAACAGCTCGGTTTACTTGCAGCCCTATGCTCAACTGTGAGGACATCATTTTCCTGACAAGTTCAACCAGTAGCTATAGCCTATATGCCAGAAATTTTTTTTAAAAAAACCCACAATTTATCTTTTATTTCTTTTTGGCCCATATACAAAGTATGGTTTCGAACCGAATTTACGATTTGAATCCCGAATTGTGTTAGGTTGTAGCTAAGTTTAACGTCACTTCACAATTCAAGACAACAATACGAGTAATTATTCTGTACCATGTCAATCTGTACGCGGGATGCCAAGTTTAACGTCACTTCACAATTCTTATCAGTCCTATAATTAAAATAGGGCCCAAAAGCCCACAATGTAATAGCTTCGGCCTCTTATTTCTTGACAAACAAATACGGCCCAAAAGCCTATTTGTTAGTACTATAAACAAATTGTTTGGATTTTTAGACTCATCAAATTAAGGACAACTGGCAATAAAAATCACCAAGGGCCTAATAAAAGTTTAATATTTGTGTTTTGAATCATACACTAGGTTGTCATATTAATAGAGAGTGAAAGAAAAGTAGTAACTTTTATCAGCGTTTGTTTAAAACAATGCCATCAAAAGTCTAATTTCCAGACGGTAAAAGTAATTTTTAAAACAAAATTCTACCTTATAATATAAATACTTTTCATTGTGCATTGTGAAACATTATATGGGCTAGCCAAGTTGTTAAGCTCGCGCACACGAGAGACAAAGGTTGAGAGTTTTTAAGGTTGAGAGTTTTTAACGCAAGTGCCACTTGGGTGCCATGCAAGCGCCATGTGACCTTTTGTTTATAAGGCAATAGGCTTTCCCGCCGCAAATAGTGTCGACTATTGCGGGCATTTGTGAAAAAAATTCCCGGCATTTGTAGCATTACCGACACCTGTACGGACAGCGTAACACTATTTTCTGGCATTTTTAGTGGCTTTTCCAACATTTGAAAAATGCCAGTAAATGTGAAAATTCTTGTAGTGTTAGTAGGCACACAATTGTGACAAATTTGTCATACTGTATATTCTCCAAATGGTATTTGGTCATCTATATAAATAGCATCCGAATATATGACTATCAATATCCATTTAATCTGATTTTTTACATTAATAATCTACTCAATATTCCCGAAAATTTTTACGGTCCGATCCCAAATATAGATTATAGGAAGCCAAAATTGATGTAACTACGAGAGTGCAGTATAGGTATTCCAAATCCCAACCTACCTTTTGATATATTTTGAAAAACATAAGCGGGAAATTTGAACAACCTAACCCGACTATTGGGCTGAATAGCGACCCAAGACGTCGCACCTCTCTCCTTCCCACGTAACCCCATTAATCATAGCCCGTGCGCCCATTAACATAGCCCGTCCCACATGACCCACTTCCCAAGTCTCTCTCCCCAAATTCATTTATAACAGGTTTTTCAGAAAAATTCATTTATCTTGAAAAATTTTTCAGAAAAATGAATTCTTTAAATTCCCAAGACGTCGCAAAACGTGGCAAAACTTTTTTTTCTTTTTTTTCTTCTTTTTATCTTATCTTATTTTTGATTTTTACATTGATGATCTATTTAATATTCCTAACAAATTATACTGTTCCGATTCCAAACACAAATTATATTTTGTGAAGTTAAAGTAGTTAAAACACTTATCTTATTTTGATTTTTACATTGATGATCTATTTAACATTCCTAACAAATTATACTGTTCCGATCCCAAACACAAATTATAGTGATTTGAAGTTTTCGTAGTGACCTTAGTTGTGGGCTCTTTGAAATCTTGATCTGAGATCGCAACCGCTCATTTTTAAAAATGTTAAGCACATTATGGGTTTAAAAAATTATAATCATCAGATCGGGAATTGGTAAACATACAATCGAAATAAATTTATTTTACAGTGTATTCTCCTAATAATATTAGTCATTCATATAAATGATATCCAACCATATGGCTACCAAAATCTAATTATACAGTGTACTATCAACAAATTGTACGTTTCCGATCCAAAAATTGTGCGTTTCCGATCCTAAATCCAACTGATTAAAAACATCATCATTACACCTTTCATCAACTTTTCACTTTACACATCAACTTTTACCTCCAATTTCCAAAATTATCCTTCACCCTTACCCATCAACTTGGGTCATTACGAATACCCCAAATCCAAATCCTTCTGATAACAACTCATTGATAAAGCTTGTTTGCAAATAAAAGGTATTACGAGTACCCCAAATCCAAATCCTTCTAATAGCAACTTGCAAATAAAAGGTCTAACTATGTAATCCTAGATAAGATATACTATTAACTAAAAAAAGAAGTTTGTGGGCATAAAAAAGAAAAAAGAACAAATTAAGTTTCTTTTCATAGTCTACCTCTTTTCATAGTCTCTGGGACCTGGGACCGAACTCCTCTTTAATTATTCAGGAAGCTAAAATTCTAGCCTTCCATATAATTGTCGAGTATGGCCGTGCGAAATCAAGTGGATCATACGCTCATATATACTTATCAGAAACTCTTTTGTGTTGTAAAGAAACACTTTTGTGTTGTAAAGAATGGTTGACTATTTATTTTTTTCCAAATAAAATAGTGCTTCCTAGCAAAAAACAAGTCGTATAGTAAAAAAAAAGCCCAGGTGATACCAACATGTAGTGCGGAGCGGCACTACAACCCAGTAGTAGTGCAACATCCAAACCGTTGATCTCAGTAAACAATGGCTCAGATGTTTATATCGGCAATAAACAGCTTAGATCATACAAGTGTAAAGATGAAATCAAGACCATTGATTGTGCGATCCACGTATTGATTGCACGATCAACGATTCCGATGCTACACTACAGGATTCCCAATTCCCAATACGAAAAACAATTTTTAACAAAAGATAGGCATTATTATTATACTTTATACTTGCAATTGGGGGAAATACATGGAGAGGGGTAATGGAAACACAAAACCCAAACTAGACTAACAAGAAGATAGATACCCTTTTCCCACAAATTTAGTATTTATTTATAAGAAAACCAAAATGGACCCTCACCACAACCCACCACCCCCACTAAACCTCTTCCTTTCTAGCCCCCACAAAAATCTGCAATTAAAAATCCACTTGGATCTCTTATTTTTTACTTCTCCCCTAACTACCTGCTACTATAATACTCCTACTTAACTCCTTTTACCTACAATAGTAATTTCTTGGCCTACTACTAATAAAAGCAACCAAACAACATCACCTATTATCACATCTTAAAATTCTATCTTTTTATCTTCGATCTGCTTTTTTTCAAACACTGTCAGAACGGGAATTTCGCGACGATTGGAGGAGGGTTGAATTTTAATACGTCCACTCCTGAGGGAGGCACAAATCCTGACTCCTCACTCTCCCTTCTGGCCTTACACTCCACATTTGCTGCCGATTCAACATCGCATTTCTCCTGGCCATCAAATTAGCATCTGCAAATAAAAACCTGGGTGTCACTATAAAATTTATTATACGCACCAAATTCACAAGATACAGACACTACTACGTATTTCTGCAACAGGAATAGTATGACAATATCGTGGGTACTACGAGCTAAAGCAACGCCAATTAAAACGCTAGCTCTTGGGACCCACTAGAGTCTAACCAAATTGTGAGGGAAATGATGGCGAATAGAGCATATGGTTTGCAAATCTAAGCTAGACAATTTGAAAGACATCAAATATTTGTGACCGGCAATTGGGAGCCTTGACCTAGAGAAATAATGCCAGTTATTTCAATAGGTTAAGGCTAAGCCATGGTTTGCAAGGCTAAGCTAGACAATTTGAAAGACATCAAATCATTGTGACCGGCAATTGGGAGCCTTAACCTTTTGAAACAATGCCAGAATTCTTACAGCTTGTACAAGTTCTAAAAAAAAAAAATGTGGACGCTGCAAAAATAACAGCGTTTCAAATTAACAACTCATGACGAATAAAGTTCGAGTCTCTGCATATATATATATATATATCAGTATATGTCTATGTATATGAACACGCAAGTGTACTGTGTATTGTGAGCAAATTCATATTGGGATTGTACCATAATCTGGAACGAAAGCATTGTTAAAGCGAGACTGGGCCTGGGCCTGGGAGGCCATGTTGTCAAAATTATTGTTCAGAGCCTGGACGACCCTAGCTGGAAGTAGGGCAGTTGAACAGCCTGTGTCCATTACAAGAAGGAAAAAAAAAAAAAAAGTAGATCAAAACCGAGAGAACATGTTAATTGACAGTCATAAAACCACATCAAATTGTACCAAAAAATAAAACCACATCAAAGCTCAAAAGTTAATCCTAGTAGGTTTGTGGGTTCCCCACATAATTGATTAAAATTCGATTATTGTGATCACGAAGCAAGAAAGTGATTTCTTGTGAATCTCGTACTCACGTGGATGGTCTGTCTTTTAACCGGACTGGGAACGAGATTAATTAAGATGCCCTTAAACTGAACCGGACACCATGAACGTTAAACCCGTTATAAAGAAAACATCAACATCGCAAATGCTTTTGGCATATTTCCATCAAGTAATGTAATCATCATAATCTTGACATTACGACTGATAGCGACCAGTTACATACCCTACATCGAGAAAAAGGAGAGGGTGGGGGTGAGGGAATGGGTTGCTTTTTGAGGGTCAAATTCAGGATCCAAAGAAACGCCTTAAAAAGAGCAAGAAAATGCTTTACAACAAAGTGCATTTGTATTTTACGTACAAAAATACAACGAAAGCAGGTTCACACCAGGGAAACAACTTTTGCCCTGTTTGGTTGAGGCGAAAACACAGGAAAATAAAGGACAATTCACAACTGGACTAGTAGGTAAATCAAATAAATTATGACCCGTGACATAACAATCTTAACAGAGCAAGCGACATTTATTTGACATTATAACATTAGATGAGAAAAAAGTGATGTTTCGCATATTTGTCGATAGAACGGATATCGATAAAGTTTCCCGTGACGTACTTTTCTCGAATATCAATACGTCTTTTTCGTTTAACATAGTAGGAGTATTATCTACATCCCCTCGCTGTGTTCAACATTATCTATTTGTCATTATTGGGGAACATTCTTGGAACGCTTTGGAAAAAAGAAACAAGGAGAAAATAAAACGCAAATTCCTTTGGCTTGTCCTCTGCTTTCTCAGCAGCCAAACACAGACGGAAAACCAACTAATAGGCCCAAAAAAAGGAGTAAACAAACCCATAAATCAAGAAAACAAATCAACCCGAGAAAAATGCAAAACACTTGTCAAAATGTAAACCACTAACCTGATTTCCTCCGACATTCTGTAGGGTTGTTAACGCCATAGCCACGAGGTAAAAACACACCAGTACCAGCGCATTCCCTCTTCACCCCAGATCCGCCGAGGAAAACCGCCCTCATGCCCGAACCACTGCGGTGCTGCGGCGGCTGATTCAGGTGGTTCTGCCTCTGAATTTGCACTGGAGGCCATGCAGATTCAGAGAAACCCAGTTGCCGTTCGTATCCTCCATTACTCTGAAACCCTTGTTGCTTTACTGGCATTTGCCTTCCCCAAATAGAAGAGCACTGTTGCTTCAGCATTTCCTCCTGTCCAAAATTCCCAATCTGCCCAAAAACAAAAACAAAAACAAATTCCAGTAAAATAATTAGATCAGAAAGGGAGAAAACTGCAGGTACAGAAACCACGAAATGTGTACCGAGATAAAGAAGCTCACGTGATTTGCTTGTGAGAGGTTATGAGAGAGGGGCTGATTTGAGTAGAAACCGGAGTTGGGGTTTGGGTATTTTGCCGGTTGAGAAGGGTGTTGGACGGGAGAGAGTAGCCCTCTGCCTTTGAGAGTACCTTCACAGTTCATCTTGAACCTCGCCGCCTGTCCCGCCGCCACCGCGTATATCAAATCCCAACTGTCGTTATTTCCCCCGAATGGCGTCGCCGGCGGCGAAGGGCTAGAGAATGCGCTATTGACGGGCCAGCTTCCGACAGCGCTTAGCGTCGATTGAGGCGAACCGGACATGACCCAGGACTTCTGAGTCAACACAGATACGAAGTCAGAAAAACCCAGTTTCAAGAAATAGATACGCCCAAATCGCGTAAATCGAAAAAATACCTCATGATTTGGGTGTGCAGAAGTGACTTTCTGAGCGTTTTCGTTGAGGGATGAACGAGCGAACTGGCGAGTTAACCCGGCGAGTAACTCATCCTCGTCGCTCTCCGTCTCGGTCGAACCCACCACCGACTCAACAGGGGAACTGAGCAGAGACGAGCCGTACGAACCGAAGTCGTACGGAAACTCGGTAGAGAAGCCGAAATTGGTCGAAAAGGCAGAGTTTATGGCCCTTCTGTTGATGTTTTCTTTGCCCATGAGAGTTTCGTCATCGTTGAGGAAGTCGGACGGAAGGCAGAACCCTCTGTTGTTCATGTTGCCAGAGAGAGAGAGAGAGAGAGCAAGCAGGGGGGGGGGGGGTATGGGGAAGGGGGAAGTGGGGGTTTTGATGGGCGTGATGAGCGTTTGTTGCTGCTGGAGAAGTTTTTAATTTTGATAATGTAACCAAGGAGGGACGTTCCATTAGGGGTGGTTTTAGAATAAAATAGTTTTTAAATATTTTTTATGTGATGTATTCTAAAAAAATAACTTATCTTAATTTTTGGGAAAATTTGTTTTTCGTTAATAGAACACCCCTTAGTCATTTGGTCAATTTGGTGTTGTGCACTGGGTGAACAATACGCGTGTTGTGCAGCAATTTTAGTGTCTACCCTTGATCCTATTGTTTGGTACAAATCGTTCATTTTGTTTGTCTTGTTGATTGTGTAGTCCACGTAAAAATTCAAATTGATCAAATATGGTCGACTATGTTTTCAGACTTCATTTTACTTGGAATTGAAACACTTAAAGAAACTATTGTCAGCACTTTTTTCCAACAAAAACTATAACCAAAATAGTCACCAATCAAATAATTTCCAATTTCCAATAAACTTGAATTTTTACATGAACTAAATATTAAATGATACAATCAAAAATAAACGATTCCGATACTGGACCGAAATGGGGCCCAAAGCAAATGCACAACATATAGTATCCCTTCCCAGTCATATGATGTTTTTTGAAAGGAATATGGTGGCCCCAACAGAGAAGAAGGGGAAGGATAAGAGAAAGGGGATGTTTGTACTGAGAATTGTACATGAAACATTTTATAAAAACTAAATCAACAGAAATAATACCAGTTAATACCAAAAC
Source organism: Vaccinium myrtillus (assembly GCA_016920895.1). Lineage (NCBI taxonomy): Eukaryota > Viridiplantae > Streptophyta > Magnoliopsida > Ericales > Ericaceae > Vaccinium > Vaccinium myrtillus. The sequence goes on along the minus strand of CM029280.1, from coordinate 20,208,955 downwards.
TCTTGTTGATTATGCTAAAACTCAAACGCATAAAATGTTTATACTTGTGTAAAGTACAAGCTATTTATGAAGTGGAGTTTTGTTACAATAAAAAACAGTTTTGACATTACCACTACCCTTATTATAAATTTCAACTGTTAATTCAATTTTTTAGACTGTTTCATGTACAATTTTCCTGGACCCTATTAAACCCACCGGGTGACTTTAGGTTCTGTTTGGAATTTGAGGACAGAAAGGGAACAAAATGGAAAATTTTAAAAAAATTATTCCCCTTGTTTGGTTCCTAGAGAAATAGAAGGAAATTTTTTTAAAATGAGTATAATTTTTTCTGCAATTTCTTCTTAATTTTCCTCCTTATAATTTTCTCTTCCTTTTCTCTTTCCATCCTCAAATTCCGAACAGAGCCTTAAGGTTTCGTGGTCACCATATGAGGTACTCCATATTTGGTGGGGAAGTTGTGCAAAAAATCCTTCAAACCAATTATATTCAACATTTTTTTTTAATATTTTAATATATTTTTAATGATGCTAACACTACTATTGAATCACAATGTTAAAATGCATACAATTTTAAGTCTATAAATATGTACATGAAAAATAAAAAATGATTCATCATTTTGAAAAAAGAAGAAAATAAATGAAGTATGATTGGAGTGTCTTTTTTCTTTGAAAAAGGTCCTAATAAGATAAACAATTGTACTTTTGCTTATAATTTAAAAGAAAACTGTGAAAAACACATCCTTAAACAAGGCACAAATCAATCTCCAGCCCTAATCCATGGGGACATTACTTTTGTCCCTCAATTATTTGGAACTTTAATGTTGGCTTTTGCACCATTCCAGACCACAAATTGCCAACACAAAAGAATTAAAATTAAGATTTTATATATGATTAACATTATTAGTTTGGATTTAACTTTTTGCTTGTCTTTTTTAATACTCCAGGGGAGCCAAACAATTCCATGGAAAAATTTAACTCGAATATAAAATGTAGAGTAAAAATATATTAATTTCCAAAATGACGTCAAAATTACTTAGGCTGTGTTTGGTTAGATAATTTAGTTTAGTTTTGATGATGTTAGCAAGTGTAATGAGTGGAGAGAGATAGAGAGAGAGAAATAAGAGAAATGATGATATCATCAAAATTAAAACTAAAACTAAACAGGAAAACAAACAATGCCTTAAGTTTTTTAAGTGGGTAGGAGAATTTAGGTGAGGTTTGGCCTAAAAAGTTAGCTGGCTTATTTTTTGTTTTTATTTGATTTTTTTCGTGTTTTTTAGTTTTTCATCAACTTTTTGTATATTATTGGTTCATCTCGGCGAGATGAATCAAAAAAGTAAAAAATTATGATCTAATCATAATTTTTTTTTAATAAAGACAAAAATAAGCCAAATGTCAGCTTTTTACACTTTTTTCGATCTTATTCAAAAAATTGAAAGTTCTAGTCATAATCTTTTACTTTATTGGATTCCTCTCGCCAAGACGAACCAATAATACTAAAAAAATCGATGCAAAACGAACAAACGCAAAAAAAAATCAAATAAAGACAAAACAAAAAGTTAAGTTGGTTTTTTAAGCCAAACCCAACCTTAGGTGTGTTTTGGCCTAAAAAGTTAACTGACTTATTTTTTCGTATTTATTTGATTTTTTTCGTGTTTTTTAGTTTTGCATCAATTTTTGCAAAAACCAACAAAAAAATCAAAAACGTAAAAATTTGATCTAATCAAAAAAATAAAATTTTTAAATTTTATTCAAAAAAATAAGTTTAAGATAATCTTTTTTTTTTTAAGTGAAAGCGAACCAAAATACTCAAAAAAGCAAAACCAACAAACGGCAAAAAAAAATCAAACAAAAAAATAAGTTCAGTTGGCTTTTTAGGTCAAACCTCACCTTAAAAGCTAAGTGCAACCGAAAAGAAAAAACACCATCATTAGCAACTGCTTTGGCAATAATATTGTCAATATTATGTCATTATTACTTGCGCTTTTGTTGTGGGCCATGTTACGGTCAAACACAACTTAACCTCTAGTATTTGACTGACAACGGAATTTACAGCTTAATCCAGTTGTTTAAGTACTAGTAATTAACGTACTAAATCATGTAGAACCCATTCCTCTCTGCCTCGAACGAATAAATGATTAGTGAGTAGGAGTAGTAATTTTGGGGCGGGGGCACACACGTGTCGTCCCTGGAACAAGGTTTCGTGGACATCTCGTGTGGCCTTTGGTGAACGTTACACACTCTCTCTCTCTCTCTCTCTACCTCTCAATAAATATCTTCACATTGCTGATTCTGAATCTCTGCTGACGACGTGCACGCATTGCTGATTCTGCAGTCACACCCGTCACCGTGTTCCCCTCCTTTAACGCCGTTAATTTTAGCGGCTGTCGCTATCCTCCTACGGCGCTACGGCGCTATTTTACTTGGTCAAAGAAATGGACGTCATTTAGACGGCGGTTGTCCTCTCAAACACTCTTCCTTCCACTACCAGCAGTGACCCAACGGACTTCAAACCACGATTGGATCCATTTTTTTTATCATATTCCCGCCAAAATGTTCGGGGAAGGTGGAATGGACGGATGTGATTGGTTTTTGTTTTTTTTTTTTTTAGTGACGGTTATAACAGCGGTTGTAGACTTGTAGTTTTCGTTTTTTTTTTTTTGAACTGGTTGTAGTTTTCGTTTTGGACCTTTTGGTACCCAAATTTGTACTTTCACCCTCCTAAAATGTTTGTCAAAAAAATCTAAAAGGAAACTATTCAAAAAAAAATCATAAATTAAAAATGCTCCTTAATATCTAGTAAATTCTTAAAAAAATTATCGAATTTTTATTTTTAAAAAATCGTATTATTTTCAAGTGCTAGTTTTGCGGACCGGACAAATAATTTTGGATGGAGGGAGTATAGCTTTGGTGCTCTTTCCGTCCATCTTATTTGGTCCTTTTTTGGAATTTGTACCATTTTTCAAACGTTTATATCTTCCAATCTATATATTTTTCATGATTTTGAAACATCGAATAATAGAACTAACTGAAATCTATCAAATAAGATCCATGTTGCATATTTTTTAGATTCGTATTAAAGATAATCAATCAAAAACTGTCACAAACTCCCAAAAAGGACCAACAAACACAGAGATTTGGAGAGCCTGTAAGGCCCCAAAGTACTACAGGGTTATAGTCCCCCGATCTGATCGTTCATTTTCGCAATCACCGGTTCGGATATGTTTGTTAACTTTTAGCGGTAAGATTATACTCTTAGTAGTAAGAAAACATCCTCAAATTTGAACCAACAATTGCGGAGATGAAGATCGGATCGGGGGACTACAACCCATTAGTGATTTGCAGCACTATAGACTCCCCAAATCCCAAACACGGATGGAGGGAGCATACTTATGTACTTTAATACTCTGGTGGTTTGTTGCATCGGGCTTAGGGGTGAGCAAAACCCAACCCAACCCGCGAAACCGATCCGACCCGACGAATTTCGGGCGGTTCAAAGTGTTATTGGGTCGGGTTCGGGTTTAAAAATTCTGAAAAATCGGGTTTTTCGGGTCTCGGGTTGATGTTTCTGAAAATCGGGTAACCCGACCCGACATATAATTATATGCTATGTTTATTACCCTCCATCTCTCAGCCTTCACAAATCCCAATTCATTTTTACTTTACATTTCCACCGAGAAGTGAGAACTTCTCCCCTCTCTCTCTCTCTCTCTCTCTCTCTCTCTCTCTCTCTCTCTCTCTCTCTCTCTCTCTCTCTCTCTCTCTCTCTCTCTCTCTCTATTCCTGATGGCAGCACACCAACCTGCTAGTCGACCACCACGCCGTCCCTGTCACGGTCTCACCTCCAGCCGACTCGTCGACCACCACGCTGTCAAGATCTGTGAAGATTAGGCCGCAGTCCACCACGCCGTCAAGATCTGTGAGGCCGCCGTCCACCACCACCAGATCTCTCTCTCTCTCTCTCTCTCTCTCTCTCTCTCTCTCTCTCTCTCTCTCTCTCTCTCTCTCTCTCTCTCTCTCTCTCTTTCCCTCTGTACTACAACCAAAGTTTGTATCACTAGTTCTGTACTAGTTTTTTTGTTTGATCTCAAAGTTTGAGATCTGTATCACTAGTACTATTTTTGTTTGATCTCAAAGTTTGAGATTTTTTTTGGATCTGTAAAAAGTAAAGACTATACTCCTCTCTCTCCCCCACGTTGTTGTTGTAGTCTGTAACTTCAAAACTCAGTAGTTTTTTTCTTTTTTTATCTGAAAGTTTGGGTTTTTTCCTGGTGAGATAACCCGAACCGAACCCGACCGGAACCTGATCTACCCGAACCGATCGATTTTTAGGGTTGGTCGACTCGGTTCTGGGTTCCATTTTTCCCAACCCGATCAAATCAGACCCGACCCGAACCCGACAAAAACCCGACCGACCCGACCCATGCTCACCCCTAATCGGGCTATGGGTCTATTGCGATTTGTATAATAATGATGTACTTTCTGTAGCATATCTATGATAATAACATGATCTTTTATGTAAAAAAATAAATAAATAAAAATTAAATAATACAGAAATATAACAGCCTACAAGATGGAAGGGGCACGACGGGGTTCAGGCCCTTGGACACACCTCAATTATCTCACTAATATACCATATTTTCAAGTTAATTTTTGAAAAAATTATATAGTATTGACCCCTGCAAATCTGTTGAGTGAATGAAATATAGATAAGTTTCTACATATGAGTGAAAAAAATCCCTTAAAAATTGAAGTTATCGACCATTTTTCGATCGTGGTTATAAACCATATGCGATTATGTATAGTTGCAAAATCTCGTGTTCTTCTCACAACTAGTAAGTAGCAATATTTATATCGTAGACTATAATTTTTGAAATTAATGTAAAAATATATGTGATTCTGGTCTCCACTGAGTACAAATCCTGTATCTGCCATTGATTGGTTAAACCAAATTAATTTTTTGTTAAGACAGTCGGTATTATTTATTTGTCTTGTAGTTTTGGGACATAAAATTTTACAATACGTTGTTCATCTTGGCAAGGGAAGTAATAAAAATATAAAAATTGAAATTGAAAATTAAAAATAAAAATCCATTGAGAATAATCAAGTATGCGAAACTGTTCCTAGTTTCAACTAAATTCATTAAGAAATATATCAGTTTTTGCTAGAAGTCCTAGAACTCCTAAAGGCAGTTTTATTTCGGTCAAGAGATAGAAATATATGATATACTCCATATGTAAAGAAAATCATATTGTTGTACTTAGAGATTTTAGGAAATGGGAAACTACCCCTTATTGTACTATGACTATGGAATGAAGGGGTATTTTAGCTTAATAATCCAACAAGATTAATTATTAAGCCAACACCCCTCGAGTATGTGTATGAATTATAGTAACGGTCTCATTAAACCAAGAGCGCAGAGTGTGTTGTTTGCGAGACGCACAACACACAACACATGTTGTGCACAATTGTGGGGCCCACTCTGAGTCTTGTTGTTTGATCTGAACCGTTTATTTTGTATGTCTCATCGAGTATGTATACAATGCAAAAAATTAGATTTATTAGACATCTGTAACTATGTTTTAAGACTGTATTTTTCATGGAAACGAAACATTTAAACAAATTGTTGTAAGTGATTTTTTTCAGAAAACTACAAGTTAAATGGTGACTGATCAGCACAGAGTACACCCAATTAAATCTAAGTGCAATTAAAAAAGTACTACACCAATGTCCAGTATTTCCATATAAAAAATGTGCAATAGTATTTCAGTAGGATAATGATCTTTAAGGCATGTTAACCATATTCTTCGTAACCGGGGCTTCAATAACTCCACTGGCATTGATGCTGAGGGAGTGGTAGGAGGTCTCTGGGTTGGATGGAAATCAAATCTCTCCCTTTGTGTTATTCACCAATCAAAAAATTTAATTATTCTTTCAATTTCGGATGAGTTCAACCTTCGCTAGTGATTGGCTCTAGTCTATGGTTCTCCGTACCATAAAGATAGAGCAGCAGTCTGGGATGCTCTGTTTAATATTATGAATCAACAAAGTGGTCCACTCTTGTGTGTTGACGACTTCAACCGAATTCTATCCCACTTGGATAGGCTTGGGGCTCCAATTAATGTTATCCAAGGAGTCGTTTGTTTCCAACAATTTCTCTTTAATCTCAGCTATCTGAAATTCAGTCAGCAGGGTGTTATTATACTTGGACCAATAATCGTTCGAGTGATAATTGTACTTTTGAAAGATTGGAAGAGAATCCTTTAAAGACAATTTCTTCAAAATCAAAACCCATTCTAATTCCTCCTAGGCATGGAAGAGAATCCTTTATGGCAGAGATCTTATTGTCAATTATATTTCTTGGAAAGTGGGGGGTGGAGAGTCTATCAATTTATTTCATGATAGATGGATTTTGTATATGAAAAAACCTCTGAGTAATTTTATCTCATATGTTGGGTCAAATACTCTCAAGGTATCTTTTCTCTTCCGCTTATTCCCAGCTGGGCCGTTTTTGGATCTTAACAGAATTTCTAATATAATACCTTCCTTTATTATCCCAAAGATTATGGGCATCTTTCTTCTAGCTGGTGCTGAACCAGACCAATATGTTTGGCCTTTCACAACATCAGGACAGTATAACTCAAAGTCGGGATACAGGTGTTTCTATGATTCTTCAATTTGGATTTATAAAGATCATAATGCATGGAATATGGTGTAGAATCTGAATCATCCTAAGTGCATTAAAGTTTTCATTTGAAAATGTTTAAAGAGAATCTTACCATTTAAGAAGGATCTAGGTATTAAGCTTAATGGTAGAGGTGGCAAATGGGTGCGTTGAAGTGGGTTGGGTTGAGGTGGGTTATGGGTTGAATATGGGTGGGTTGAATATGAGCTAATAGTTTGTGGGTTGAATATGGGCCAAGCCAAACCCAACCCAACCCATTTTTTTGGAATTGTTCTATCAAATTACATGATCTTCATTAACATCTTGACATAGTCCTGGAAACAGCCAATTTTATAACTCCCTTCATCGTTTATCCTCATTAGTCAATTGTAACTCCCATCCCTCTCTCTTTCTCTCTTCAATAGAAATGGCGAGACCACTTGGCGATTTACAGAGCAATAGGGTGGTAATTCAAGCCATCAACGACGACGCTTACGCCAGTAAAATGTATGTGTAACTCATCCTTAATTGCATTTACATGTATAAATCATTTTTTGGTCCTACCCATTATGAACCAAACCAAACCCGTGTAAATATGGGTTAGTATGGGTTCAACCCATATTACAGTATGGGTGAATTGGGTTGGGTTACAAGTCGATGGGTTGGGTTGCCAATTGCCACCTCAACTTCATGGCATTCCCTCATTCTGTCCTTTATGTTAATCAGATGAAGAAACATTGATTCATCTATTTTGCATCTGCAATCTCTCAGTCTCAACTTGGAATGCTTTTGATATCCGGACCTCCATTCATGGGGCTACTGAAGACACGTTTTTAAAGAATGGATTTTAGATTGGATTATCCTTCTTCGTAAGGGTAAGCGGAAACTCTTCTCCTTTATTGCACTACTTTGGGCTATTTAGAAAAACAGGAATTTTTTAGTTTTCTCAATTGTTCCATTTTTCTTTTCATGGTGAAAGATAATGCCATTTGGTTCCAACAGGCATCCAATTGGCTGGAAAAGTTTAGAAAACCTTCCAACAACAGTCCTCCAACTCTAAACAATAAATTTCCATCCCTTATTTTAGGGACATTTACCATCAGGTCACTCTTAGATCCCATAATTACCATCAAGTCAAGCCCTCTCTCTTTTCAACTCCCCAACCCGTATAAAAATGCTTAAATCATAGGGTACCCTATGAAAGTGCCTAAAATCTTAGGGTGTCATATGAAAGTGCCTAAACCACTAAACCTTGTAATAAGAAAGTGCACCCTAAACCTAAACCTAAACCTAAACCTAAACCTAAACCCTAGGGTACCATATGAAAGTGCCTAAACCACTAAAACCCTATAATAGGAAAGTGCACCCTAAACCTAAACTCTAGGGTACCCTATGACTAAGGTACCCTATGACTAGGGTACCCTATGAAAGTGCCTAAAATCCTAGGGTACTTTACGAAGGTGCCTAAACCACTAAAACCCTATAATAGGAAATTGAACCCTAAACCTAAACTCCAAAAAAGAGTGACTTACCTTAGTGGTAATTAGACATCTCTTTTCTAGACCTAGAGGTAATAATCCCTTTTAAAATCTTACCCTGAAGAGTATTTTTAATTCATGTGTTCTCTATATGGATGGCGCTTGGAAAGCATGGAATCCATGGAGCGAAATAGGTTTTATAGCTAGTCTCCCTAACGTCCACCTCATTGCATAACACTCAATTTCAACATATAGCAACAGCTCTCTCTGAACGGAGATTCAAGCAGTTCAACAAGCTGTTAAATGAGCTTTAAAACATAATTTTAATGCTATCAATTCCTTTCTAGCTGTTTTAAGCCATTATGCAGCTCAGGAGGAGGAGTGAGTGTCATCATCATGACACCTTTTTTAGTCACAGCTTGAGAGAGGATATTGCCAAGCTGACCTTTTGTCGAATCTCAAAAGTGCCATGGACGGTTGTATAGCGTGCGCACTTGTTGGCAAAGCATGCTCTTGCTTGTTTTGTTCCTCACCCGAACATCGGTGTTGGAGATCTCTCTTAGACCGACCTTGTTTTTGTTTTGGATGGATCTAGTACTTGTTTGCTTTGGTTGGTTTGTTTCAGCTTGTAGCAACTCCATATTTATCAAGTTGTGATTGTAATGATATTTCTATCTCTTTACCAAAAAAAAAAAAGAAGAAGGGATATTGAAGGCCTTGTTTGGATGCCGGAGATGGCGTTTAGATTTGCCAACCACCCGGATATGTAATCCCTGTCCCACACGTCTCCTGTGTTTGGTTTGCAAAGGAGAAGCCGGATTTGGGTCAACGTGGATTTGGAACGCTTGGTACCCCGCCATCGTTAGTAAATCCGGGGGGCAGCCAGGCTTGGTTTTGACAATAGTACCCTTTACTTATAAGTGCTAGGCCGTTAAAATACACCCTTATTGATACCCGATTGAGCTGATTTTTTACACGAATATTAAAAATATTAAATAAACACACAAAAAAATGCTCAATCGGATACCGAAAACCGGTAGAAATATTTTCTAAGTTTGTTGCCATGTAGGGTGTATTCTTCAAAAAGATAAATTAACATTATAAAACTTTTCAATTATTTTTGCCAAAAGAATTTTTAAACCATTTTGAAATAAAGTTATTTAATAACACAATTAATGGTAAATGTTATTTTATTATATTATTTTATTGTAAATTGTCTTTTACTTTTACAAATTTTCACTTCCTAATTAATTTTTAAAAAAAAATTCCTAATTTTTTTAAATCTAATATAGTTTAAATATTTTTATGTATTTATTGAGTATTTATTGTAATTATTATGTATTTATCCTAATTATAATGAAATTAATCCATTTTAATATAAAAAAAAAGACAAAACAGGAAAGAAAAAAAAAAGTCAAAGAGAATTTTTTTAGGAAACAGGCCTTGTTTGTTTTGGGTTTCAGACCCGATTTTCTTAATTATTATCCAATCATTACCCCTATTTTCAAATATTATTCAGATTTTTCTCTCTATCTCTCCCTAATCATTAACCCTTATTTTTAATTATTATATATATTTTTCCCTCCAATCATTACCAAAAAACCAAAATTCAAAATCCAAACCAAACACAATTTGAAAATCTTGAGTACTAGTAATAAAAATGTGTGATGAAAAATGATATGAGTACCACAATAAAGCAAAAAAATAATACTCCTATCCTAATCCAATAATGCCAAATAAGTTTGTTTTTCAGTACATATCTCATGGATAGGATTACACTTTTGTACGCGTAGGATGCATTTTTTGCATACTACTCCACTATCCTTTACCCCCCCCTGAAGGCTGAGCCAGGTACGAATTTTTCCAGAAGAAAAAGCAAAAAAGTACACCACCTTCGTGGGGGTAGAATTTAGAAAAGCAACAGATGGAGCATAGCGGTTGCGACAGTGCAGAACCGGTGGGGCCTCAGTGCCGGGCTGTTATCCACTTCTTGGCGGTATCATGAAATGTACTGTATTTTTAATGGGAGTATTCCTTTCCTTTAGGGGTTTGAAAGTGTCGGTGCTTGAAACGGATCGGATTGGATTGGCTTTTAATCCCGTCCTAATCATGAGCTGATTTTTTGTGCGGTTTTCGGAAAAATGTTTTAAAAAAAACAATCAATCAGTGTCGAACAAAAGTCTCAAAAGTTGGTTCAATTCAATCCGAAGACATTTTCGATCACGGATCGGTTAGGTTTTAGCAGGATTCCTCCTACTCCACTATCTTTTACCCCTGAAGGCTAAGCTAGCATAAAAATTTAAAATCAAGAAGCATCCCAAACCCAAAACACATTATTCAACCTGAAAAATACACCCAATGGGGTTATCAATAAAAATACACATCCAAACATCCAAACATAATACACCCGGTTGCGACAGTGCAGATTCACATTAATAAAAATAACCAATAGCTAATGGGGCCTCAGTGCCTAATGGTCATAATGATCCACTTCTTGAGTGATCGGTGATCATGGAGATTTTTGGAATGAGAGGAACTCTATTTTTAATGGAACTCGGTAATCGGTATGGAGAGAGAAGAAACTCTCGAACTGGAAAATTAGATCTGGAACTTTGGAAGTGAAGTTGAGGGAGGCGGTAGAAATTAGGTTTAGCAGGCATTTTTAAAATATATATTAAAAGTAAGAGTAACAGTTTAACCCCTAAGTTTTGAAAGAGTTTACAGTTTACCCCCTAGTTTTTGTAAAATTATGTGTGTGTGTGTATATTTAAAAATATATATATAATAAAAATCCGATTGAGTGGATCGATTGGAGCGGTTTTGAAATCAAAATTTCAAAATAATGAACGGATTTCTTATTTTTTCAATCGTGTCCAGGAGACCAAAATTGGGTCCACGGTTAAAATCCAAAAAGACATTTTCTGTACAAAATTGGTTGTACCCGTAGGATTACCGATTTTTAATGGGAGTATTCCTTTCCTTGATAGCGACCTACATGTACAAAACGCAGATCTTGGAGTATTTTGCTTTTCTGCAACGTTTCCCGCAAATTCTTTTGAATTTTCCCGCCGAAAACAGAGACCCAACTCGTGACCCGTCATTTTCAATCACTATCGCTTTTCCAACGTCGTTCGAAATTTGAACTCGACGGTCAGATTTCCATCATCTGCACAGACTGCAGCTGTTTCCCACTCCCCTACCAAACCAAGCCCAGCACCCGCTAGCTTCGTCAATTTCAGGCCCAATGACCCGACCCACCTAACAACTTTAGCCATTTCATTTTAAATGCCTAAAGTACGAGTAAAAAGTACTCCAGTATTTAATCACAAAATACAAACTACTATCAAAATCTAAGACACCAACAACTGCAACGGAGCAACGTGCTCACAAACACATAATGCAAAAGCAGACCTACATTAGGTGTCAACATAGAGTTTGTTCTCAATTTAGTACTCTCTTCGTCCGAATTTGTTAGTCCATAAACATATTTTTTCAAGTCCTAAAATGTTTGTCAATTTTCAAAACTCAAAAGTCAAAGGATAAAGTATGAAAATTTTACTTTTTTGCTCCTTTTCTAAAATAACAACTCAAAAACTAATTTTTTTAAATAATGTGTTTACATTTTTGAAATTTTTTTGCACCGTATTAAATGGAAGGATTGAGGTTAAAATAAATAATTTTTGAAACATTTTTTTAAAAAACTTAAAAGGATTATCAAATAGAAAGCAAAAAAAGATTGAGGTTAAAATAGGAAATTAACAAACTCAAAAGGTAATGGAAAAAAAGTTGGAATCCCCAAAACGGACCAACAAATCCGGACAAAGGGAGTAGTAAAAAATCTCTAAGGCTTTGTTTGGAACATGCGGAAAGAAAAGAAAAGGGAATGAAAATGGAAAATTTTCCCTCTTCTTATTTGGTTTGGAGAGAAAGAGAAGGGAAAATAAAAAAAAATTTAAGTTTTGTGAATAGTGAAAATTTTCTCCCACTTTCCTCTTACTTTCCTCTCATTTTATTTTCCATCCATTTTCCTTTCATTCATCATGTTCCAAACATAGCCTAAATGACATCCAGCTCAAACCATAAGAAGAAAATACAGATGGAAGCATCAACTAACACCCACATAAGGGTAAGAAAATTTCGCAAAGCGGAAGCAAATACTGAAAAACAGCCATAAAAACAAAATGAAGCAGGAAAATAAAAGAACCAACCGACTGAGGTATTGTTAGCAAATACTTAAAAACAACCATAAATACAAAATAAAGCAGGAAAATAAAAGAACCAGCCGATTGAGGTCTTATTCTAATTTCAGGCTTAAAATCAAAAGTGATTTATTACGCTTTATGAGACAGGCCATTTTCCAACAATCCATCATCGACTTAAAAGTTGACTTAACCCCATTCCACTAACTCAAAAGGTAAAAAAGCCAGCTTATTGCGATTTTCAAGGCAAATAATTTTCTAACAATACACCACATAAAAAGTCGTAAAAAGTCAAAAAATTACCCTTAGTGGAACACCCCCTTAAAGTTTGGAATTGGAACAACACTTGAGATGTCGTCGTAGAGCTGCCGTGCAGGATCTGACGATTTATTCGCTGGTGATTTCAATTTATGTCAGCCTTTTAGGTTAAACATTTAGCAATTTTATCCAGAGACACTATATATTTAGTATCCAGATTGAAGATATTTTTTAGTTAAATTTTATCCAAAAAAATCTTCAAAAAAAAATATATTTTTGAAAAATATAAGTTTTAAAAATTAATTGATATAAACTGGAAAGTTTTTTTAAAAATAAGTTTTGAGTGAAGAATATAAAAAGGAAAGAATATTTAAAAAAACTTAAAAAATATTCGAGAAAAAATTTTTTGACACATGTATTGTGTTAAAAAGTTTTATCATAGTGATTCGTTAAAAGAAATACAAAAAAATGGTTAATATTAATAATGGTTTTCCAAAATTTATCTCTTCATATATTTTTAAAATTATGTTATCATTATGTTGAGGTTTACCGAATACAAAAAAATGGTTAATAATGGTTTTCCAAAATTTATCTCTTCATATATTTTTAAAATTATGTTATCATTATGTTGAGGTTTACTGAATACAAAATCGATTGCAAAAAAAACTGGAGTATTTTCCTCTCTTTAACAGTTGATCTCTGAATCTGTACGCAACTCCAGTGCCTCACTTTTCCCTATTGGATTTTTTGAGATAATATTTCTCCGAGCAACATTACATACACACAAAATTTGTGGGTAAATTTCTCCGAGCAACACCTCCAATGTGTGTGGGGGCCACACACTTGTGTGTGTGTTTGTGTTATTTGTGGGTAAATTGTTTGTGTGCATGTATCATTTCTGTATTTCTCCTTGTGATAGTCACATCAAATACTTCAAAATCTTGAAACTATTTGAAGCTTGTGTAGGTCCACCCTCACATGCAATGGATATAATTGAGACTTACCAGTGGGATTAGTTGCACCTGTCTAATAAATGGGTTTTGCAATAAAAGGGTAAAGTACGTAAATGAATTCAGCCTCTATAATTGAGACTGCACGAAGCAGTCTGCGAATACCCGGAGGTTCTGGACAGTGGACACCTCCTCATGAAATATTTCTATGGTGCCCTAGGAGCGCATCATCAATGGTATAACTAAAACTGAATATTCAAAAGTTGTCATATCAGACTTTGACTATTCATACAAGACATTTATAAAGTTAACAATGTGGAGTGTCACAATGGTATTTTGTGTCCATAATAAAAAAAGTATTACTCACTCTATTTTAATTCAGAAAATAGCCACAACTTTAAATTCTTACATGTACATTTTATAATAGTATTAGTACCATTTAAAAGTTATTCACAATATCTTTAAAATGAGACCAATCTTGAACATATTTTGGTAAAGATTAAAAATTATTAATTTCCAATTTTTTAGAGGAAGTGTAAAAAAATTAGGTTTTGAAATAAAAAGTTAAAAAATGGAGAGATTACTTTTGAATTCATTCTACCAAAAAAGACTTATAAATAGGGTGTGGTCCTCAAAATTTGGTTATTGAGAAAATGTAGTTACTTTTAATTATCCAAATGCAAAAATTTGGTTATTGGCTAAAAGGTTGTTAACTTTGATTATGCCAATGTGAACCAATTTTTGGACAAATATTACTAACTTTGGTTATTTAGATGTTTTGATTATCCCATTGGCTCTAACATGGTATTGGGGCATTGGTGCCCCATTAAATCTAAGCCATTAGATCAAAAAATAGATGAATTTAAGCCATTTCCACCACAAGGAGGAGGGTGATTTTGCTCTTTTCCCGCACAATTGTACTTAGTATAGACACATGCTTTACTTACCACACGAATAGGGCATAAAATGTGGTAAGTAAATCCTGTGTTTATGGTAAATGTATTATGTTTTTGTAGTTTGTAGACCCAGTGTTCATGATAACTAAAACTGGAACATTGGTGCCCCAATACCACTTTGGATTAGCCGTTTTTATTGTTTTTAGTTGCTTTGTTTGTTGGTTGGTTTTGATTGCATATGCGTTGTAATGTGTAATGGTTTGTGTTGGTATCCGTTGGGATTCTTTGTTGTGAGACAGGTGTGTCTGCAAGCCGGTGACCCTTGAAAGCCTTACCATGTAGTGTTCACTTTTATTTATTAGTGGTTTTGGTTTCATTCCTATCTATTGATGTAATCGTTGCCAAATGGCGTTTCTTATGAAATGACATGATGATTTAAAAAAAAAAGTTGATTTATATATACTCCTATATATATATAGGACCTTGAAAGCCTTACCTGAATGTGAAAAGTCTCTCTCTCTCTCTCTCCTCCGAAAACCCTAGCCACCACTTACATTACTCTTCCTCCTTCCCCCCCTCCCCCCCCAGGGTTTCAATACCCATGGTGGTGGGAGGGGAGGACCATGATACTATTTATTTTCTTCGTTCGTTCTTTCTTTTTCTTTTGTCTCTCCAGATCAACGACTTGTCGTCTGATCTGAGAGGGTTATGTCTCTCGCTTTGTGAGAGTTGTTAGTTTCGTCTTTGGACGAATTTTCGTCTACAGATTGGGTACTTTCAGGCGTGGTTGCTTTACAATGGTATCTGTGCCAACAGTGTTCTTACCCGACATGATATCGTTGGCAGGACAACTCGTGGTGGCTTTTAAGATCTGTAGTTTTGGGAGTTCATTGGTGCGAGCATATTTGGTTGGAGTCCATCCGATCGTCTGGGTATTCTTTGTCTTTTATCTTTAACTAGCACTAAGTCTCTTCAGAGATGCTGATTCTAGGTATGAATCTTGTAAGTGTCGCTGTTTGCGTCAGGCCATGTCTGAGTTAGGGTGAAACACATCGATTGCCTTGTGCGTTTCTTGTTCTCTATTAAGATGATTAGTTTGGCTTTGTCCAAGATCTTTGTAATGAATTCCGTTTTTGTAAGTGCCGTTGGACGTTCATTAATATAATCTTCTCATTTCGTGTAAAAAAAAAAGAAAGCCTTACCATGTAGTGTTCACTTTAAAAAATTGTTTTTGGGAAATCCGAGCCGTCCAATGTGTTCAAAAGATGTTTTCAAAGGTCCACGCGGAAAATCTTCAAAAAAAAAACCGAGAAGGGCTTGATCAGTTTTGTGAAAAACTGCTTGGATCAAACCCTTCCCGGTATTTTTTTTTGAAGATTTTCCGCGTCGACCCTTGAAAATACCTTTTGAACACATTGGATGGCTCGAATTTTCAAAAAAATATCAGGAAGGTGGAGTCCCGGATTCGGGATTCCCGGACTAGATAGTTACTCTCTCTCTCTCTCTCTCTCTCTCTATATATATATATATATATATATATATATGTGTGTGTGTGTGTCCCTCGTGAATCATAGCGACATCCTATTTATTCTTCATTTTGTACTAGTTTTGCAAGGATCCATTAAAAAGCTTTTACTCATATTTGATTCAGCTGATCTTTTTTAAGGGACCCATAAAAATGATCGGTTCAGATAATCTCAGCGGAATTCGAAATGGGCCCTGCAAGAAGATCTATGCATGATCATGTTTGTGTTAATAGGACGATTACATCAACTAGTATTCAATTTTTGTTTTTATCATCATATTGAACTAGTATTCAATTAATCTGATTTGAAAATATGATATGAACAAAACATGTTATTGATTCAGTTGTGCAAGTGGCCCCAAAATAGGCGATTGCACGGTGCAATTTTGGCAAAACTGTCGAGAAGCTTTACAACGAAGGGTTAGCCAATGATCAGAAACGACAGTTCAACATGATACGGAGTATAAGAAATGGGGGCTATTTTGAACAAAAACTAGCTTTTACCTCTGTCGCGAGTTTGAGCGCCCAAAGATGGGTTTGAACGCTCAAAGCAACCTCTTTGAGCCTCTTCTGTTTTGATTCTGGTTTGTAGTAAACTGGTTCAAAAACCATTTATACCTTCGAAATCTCACATTTTATTGCTTATAATCACGGCCAAATGATCTTTTTAAGTGCTATCTTGACCTTGCTCAAAGAGTGACAAACTGATATTAGATCAAAACAGCCACCAAAACCCCTCTGAGAGTGATTTAAACAAAGCTTAACGGACAGAAACACAAACTGGCAATGATGTCTCCAGACCAGTTTGAGCCCTCAAAGGGCTGCTTTTGCGTGCTCAAAGCTACTTCATTGAGTTTCTTCCTTTTCATGTGTTTGCCACTGATTTAAGAACAAAATGACCATTTGAGCTTTGTTTTGACTTGATTTATGGATCAAACAGAGGATAAGTAGACTGATTCATGATCAAAACAACCCTTGCAACCATTTGGCAGTGATCAAAACAGAATATAATGAATAAAAATAGAAAAAGACAAAAATGCCCTTGAACTAGTTTGAACGCTCAAATGGATGCTTTGAGCGTTCAAACCAGTTTACTAGATTGAGGAACTTTTGATCATTGCAACATGTTTAAGCCAAATGTAAACCCAAAGTTGGTATGAGGAACCAACTAGGGCCTACTGGCTTCCCTTAGTGGGACTCAACAACACTTTTGATCATGTTTTTTTTCTTTTTTTTCTACCTTATTGCTTGAAAAATGGCTTGAAAATGGGATTTTTGAGTTGGTGATGGATGATTAAGAATGATTTTTGGAATATAAGTGATAAGGAGGTGGATTTAGACTTGGTTCAATAACAGAAGGCTCTGTAAAGCTTGGTTTCCTAAAGACCCATGTGATTTTAGGGCTTAAAAGGGGGAATTTTGGAATGTTAATGGATGACCAAGGGCTGATTTTGTGAGTTGTTTGTGATGCGAGGGTGGATATGAGGAGGGTTATGAGACAATAGGCTCTGGAAACTTCGATTTTCTAAGGACCCATGTGATCTTCTAAGGACCCATGTGATCTGAGCCCTAGAAATGAAGTTTCTTGAGGTTTTTGGAGGCTTGAGAGTGATGGATGATGATGATTAAGGGTGAAAGGAGGCTTGAAACGTGGGTTGTATGCTTTGGAGAAGGCTCAGAGAGTGTTTTAGAGTGGAACAATGATACATACACTCCCTCCCAACCACTCCCTACCATTCCCCCTCTCACATGTGGGCCCCACGGTGGGTCCCACCACATGTGAGAGGGGGAGTGGTAGGGAGTGGTTGGGGAGGGAGTGTATCTATCATTTTTGTTTAGAGTGTAACCCATAAATGGGCAAGCTAGGGGGTATAAATAGATGATTTTTAGAGAGGAAAAATAGGTTTAAAATTCAAAATGGTGGATTAGGGGTCATGTAGGGTTATTAGGGGTTAGATTTAGGAGGATTCGGGGGCTAAAGAGCCATTTTTTCAGAAGAATCCCCATCATTACGGCTCAGAGATACTCTACCAAAAGCTGTTGTGCGCAATGAGTTTGAGCGCTCAAAGGGGCTTCTGAGGGGGTTTTTGTTTTTCGTGGTTCTGGGCAAGTTCCAAGCATTTTTTAAGCTTCCAAGGTATATTTGATGGTCAAATTTCATCATCGGAATTGCTAAGGATTTTCATGGGTTTAAATTGATGTGTCTACAGAACCGCATAACCTAACCAAAGAGAACGGTTCGGTTCCGGATTAATTTAGCGGTTATATCGGTTTTCTTATGCACCCCTAAAAGAAACTTCAAAAGTCAGTCGGTTCAATAATTCAATGCACAGATACACAGCTTCCGGTGCATGACCACATGTTCGGATCAAATGGTTTGCTATATATATATGAAAAACTAACCAAACAATCCATAAAATGTATCCATAATCACTGAATCAGACAAAGAAAGTTCCTCTAAGGCTTATTTAATTACTTTTAAGATGGACACAGACCTCACATAAAAAACTATTGCCTGACAAAAATGTACTCCAGTATACATGATGAGAGAGAGGGAGAGAGATTGATCTGAATTCTGATCCAATTAGATGATCATGTTTGGTGATCAACAAATAAAATAAAATAAATTAGATAATGTTTCAACATTTTACTACAGGATTAGGTGAATAAATTGCAGAAATTAAGTTAATTTACAATGTACTATGTCGGACGGTGATGAGTAGGAATGGAGGCACATGCTTGTTGTTACTCTCTTTTGGAAACCTTAACGTAAACAAGGAATATGTCAGACTGATTAATGATTGGAATATAAAGGCCCCCATAATTAGTGCAGAAAGAGTTGAGAGAAAACTAATTGTAATTTACTGGACTTTTCAAGGTTAAAGTATGTTTAGGGAGTAGATGGTTAAAGTTTAGCTGGGAAACAGGTCACAAATCACAATCATTAATGTAGGAGTAGAGGGCTAAACACAGGGACGGAGTCAAGAATTTCACTACGCGTGGACGAGCTTATATACTTCATAAGAAAATTTTTGAAAATATTTTTTTCTATATAATATTAGAAGTTTTTTTTATTCCTTGCAGGGACGACCGCCCCTACTCGGACTCCCTTGGCTCCATCATTGGTTAAAAAAAAATGCTACACACACAACACACGCTGGACCGAAAGTGCAAAGCATAGTTTGGCTTCTATTACAAAACTATTCTTTGTCACACAACCAAAGAAAAAAAAAAGGCAAATAAAATTACAGGTGAAAAGGTAATCCTACAAGCACCCAAAAAGAACAAAAAAGAAAGAAAGAAAGAAAGAAGGAAAGAAAGAAAAAGAAAAGCACACCAAAAGAATCAGTGAGTGGTTCAGATTCACGTTAGATGTAATTACCACCAACAAATTCTCTTCTATGTGACCATGTATTATTCGATGTACTCCCTCCGTCCAAAATTGTTTTTCCATTTTGGATATTCGTGCCAATTTCAATCGTTTATATCTTTCAATAAGAATCTTAAAAAATATTCAATATCGATCTTATTTGATGGTTCTCGATGAGTTTTATAATACAAAGTGTTCACAATTACGAAAAACATTATAAATTGAAAGATATAACAATCGAAAAATAGCACAACTTTTAAAAATGGACAAACAATTTGGGACGGAGGGAGTATCATATTGTGTACGAAACTATATTAATGTTAACAAAAAGAAAAAAACATGTTTGAAAGAGGATAAAATGGCTCATTGTTAGAGAATCAATCTCACTTTGTTTTCTTTAAGAGTTAAATTGTTTATTGGGCTTCTCAACTTAGTAGTTCATGTCTTCATGTTACCTATAAAGTTTCTTCACTCAAATGAGCAAACCTGTCGAATTGAAAATGTTTGGTCTTTGAATGATCACTCTCATTCATTGTCCCATATTATAATAGCTGGCATGCTTGGCTTGTCTTTGCAATGGTTGTGGGTACTCAAAAGTATTATTGAAAAAGGAAATGTTAGACAAGAAATGAAGGCAAAAGTAAGATTCCAAAGTGCAAAATTAATGAAACCAAATAACTCCATAGTCCCACAACCAAGGTATGGGGGGTCTGGGTATGGAAGAGACATTAGGGGACATGAAAACTACATGTCCAGAGCTTTCTCCTAGTCAAATAAATTGCAAAAATGTCCTCTCTTCTCTGCTTTTTTTTTTTGTTTTTGTTGGGAAGTGGCAAGATTTATAGTAATATCATAAGGTCAGAACACCGTATGCAACTTTTACAACAAGAAAAATAAAGCCTCAAAACAGAGAACTGACAATGCGTCAATATTAAGAGGAAGCGTGGCAATATAACAAAGGATACACCAACGAACATTGATAAGATGAGATCATATCGGAGAAGTGAATGCAAAACGTAGATAAACAGTTGTAACAATTGAAGAAACTACGGAATGAACTTTTTCTGCCATCATTGAATAAGTCCCGTGTTCTATGTTTTGCCCATACCACCAGGTCCACCATCACCACCGAACAAAAAATGGCAAAATGGTGCATAGCCCCAACTTCTGTAATTTTTTTTGTCTGGCTAAATTTAGCTTCTGTGTTTTCTAAACAAATGAGAATGGAAAACAGGAAACAATGACTATACCAGAGGACCCTCTTAAGTACAATCTGTCCATAGCTAATTATTCAAAACCAATCTCATTGCTATCAAGAGGGCAGTTCAAGATTGTACAGCAGAAAACAATATACACACTTGTAAATATCTAACATAAGAGAGAGAACTAACAATCTGTCCATAGGAGTAATTGTTTTTGATATTTTTCTGATTTGAAGGAGGAAAAATGAGAATAAGGGCAACAAGAGCTGGAAGTAGCATCACTGAGAATCTGAGATTCTAAAAACCGAGCTTCGCGCGACAGGGTAACACCTCAGTCCACCAAATGAACAGGTAGACGAGGTCACCAGATCATGGATATGCGATTTAGAACGCTAATTATTCAAAACCAATGTCATTCATATCAAAACGCAGTTTATGTTTTGCCAACAGAAGAAGCAAATGCACACTTGAGATTGGATAAACTGAAATGAGCCATACGTGGAAGCCTATATACAGGTACCAATTATTCAGTACAGTCCAGAATTGCATAGGAGCGCAAAAATATATGCAAGAAAATGACAAATGGAGCAAAAGGATGAAACAAGCTGATCAAATGCAAGAAAACAACGTCATGTATATACAAAAGGGCCGTTTTGATTCTCTCCATCCTTCTCTAGAGATATCTGCATGCATAATTCATAGGAAGAATGCAATAATGAGTACAAGACATTCCCAACCAGACGCGACCATAATGGTGAATTATTTACAAAGAACTGAAAGAAGTAGAGGTTACCAAGAGAAGATCCTCGTCAGTTCCAAAGGATTTATGAGCTTCTTCTAGGCGCTTTGATGTGATCTTCAGATGTTTCCTGAACAAGCATCCGATTAGCTCAACAAGCACTAGCTGTGAAACTCATTAGCCTTGTTCGGTTTGGAGTTTAGTTTAGTTTTGATGATGTAAGCAGGTGTAATAAGTGGAGAGAGATAGAGAGCGAAATGAGGGAAATGATGATGTCATCAAAACCAAAACTAAACCAAAACTTGCAACCGAACATGGCCATTGTATTTTGGTAACAATAAAGTTAGAGACACAACATAGTCTTCAAATGCCTCTTCCGTAACAAGCTTTAGAGTGCAAAGCTTCACACTTAGATAACTTCAAACGAATCCGATAACATTTTGAATGTACATGCCCATGCAAGGGCAGAAACAAAAACACAATAGTTTCTCGATCTTTTCAAATTAACTAACACGTTGAGAAGCATGGAAACTTCAAAATATTCCACACAATTAATTTTTGAACATGATCTAGACAATTAGATGATGCTGATGTTTTTGCATATCACAAAGGGTAAGAAAAAGGACAGGGCAATTACATGAAGAAAATAAGAAAGAAGCCTATTTTTTTGATCTATTCCCATTTCCTGAAATGATTGATGTTTGCAGATGGTTTTTTAAAAAGGAGAGGCAAAATAACCTTGAGCTCGCTGGATCTCGAATCTCAAACTCATCAGTTGCGGCATCGTAGCCACAGATCACGACATAATGACCTGTGGAAGATTACAGTTCGTAGGTAAGATAGAATGTGGCATGATTAGGTAACAATAGTAGTAGCACTGGCTTGAATACTTGAGCAACAGAAATAGCTAAAATGGTACTTTGATCGTGCAGACTGTAGAGCATTTAGTCGATACCATGAAATAGCTATTACTTTCTGACTGCAGTATATGCAGCAGAGCAATGCCTTCATTTAGCCTCATGAAAGGACATGTCCGATTCAGTAGTTTTTATCTATTCGAGTATTTGTTAGGAAAATAGATAATGGTCGAGTTTTCAAACAAGAATGATGATGCAAACATTAGCATATAGAATAATTATCTTAGTGACGTCTTTATATAGAATTGTAAAACAGTAAAAGGGACATAGTTTGTCTCGAGGTTCTTTCCTAGTCGTAAACAAGAGGTAAAAGCATTACTACCCACCGGTGTAGCCTGAGCTGCTACTGTTGAAACCTGAATCACAAACATCCCCATGCCAAGACTGACTGCGTAAAAAGGAAAGGAAAGAAAAGAATTACTTAGCTCTAATCCACCCAAAATAGAAGCATAAACAACAACGATGCAAAAAGCGTAAGGAAAAGATGGAGGGGTGGAGCTTGTAAGATGCATGCCTATGAAGTTTTGTTAGGTTCACCTACATCAAATGATGTCAAACTCTAACAGCCATACCTTAGTTTATGCTGGTCAACTAAAGCAATAGCAACAAAATTTCCTGTCAAGATCAATATTGATATTTCTTCTCCACTGATTGACCTGCACTGTAGAAAGAGGAGGCTCATTTACTAATTGAATCAATTGAATTACCTAACGTGACTGAAATCCTTTCACGTGGTAACAACAATTTTATTCAGGCAGCTGTGAAAGTAACCAAAACAGCAGACTCAGAAGTGACACTCGACAAACCAAACTCAAAATGTTATTGCAGATCACAACCCTTGTTATCGTGATACAGGACAACCATACATTAACATAGAAGCTCTTCACCCTCAGTACCTGTATTCTAATTCCAGCTTCCATTGCTTTCTGAAATAGCATATCTACTCGGACTAAATCATTTGGCAATTGCTCCTGCAGAACCTAAAATGTGTGAGTGTTATCACTTATAAGTCGCAAAAAGCTAAAAAATATATGTAGCACTTCTCTGCAAATTTCCAAAAACAGCTCAAAGGCAGTCATTAGTGTCTAGTATATCACCAACATGGAAACACGAAACACAGATTTCCATAAAGTATCCAAATAGCACCGATATAGATTCAACGACGATATATCTTAAACTACAAAAGGGGGGAGATTAGGTGAGTTGTATTGATATTGCAGGATCTTCAAAACATATGATCTAAAAAAACAATGGGGGGACAAAGTAGTACCCAATTTCTTGCATGACCCCGCAACAACAAATCTTAGAGCACAAAAGACAATTTAGGAGATAGGGCATCACCTTGTAAAATATCTCCGCAGAAAAATTTGGGTTTGCTCCACAGTTACCGTAAAGTAGGAAAAACTAACAGAAAATTTCTGCAGCAAGTATGCCAAATCAACAGTCCAAATGCTGCAAACAAAACACCAGCAACTCAAGATTATCAAGAAACATTCACATCAGCCAAAGCTTCACGTAATGAACAGATAATAACTTTGTATGTGATAAAAAGTCAATATCTGTGATCAAACTTTCTGACAAAAAACAAAATCAAGGACTGGGACACAGAGACTGGGCATCATATCAATCTACTCTGGGATAAATACTTCCTATTCCTGCAGAGCTTAAGATCTTCCAGTCTTCATGTATATGAATAGAAACTAATATCAAAAATGGATTAAAAACTAGTTTCAGCAAAAGAAGGCACCTAGTTGTGCAGCAGAGGTCCCCCAGCTCTTGGATATTATAATCGTCGATGCCAAGAGTTCTCAAGACCATCAAAATGCAAGCAAGACCACAATCCCATGTTCGTCGCTGGTTTATAGCGGTACCTATATAGCAACACATGCCTAACATAATTACAGAAAAGAAAAAAAATATTTAAAGTAGACAATTCATCTAACAGAATATAAAAGTTCTACTCAGGTGAATTTGATTCGAGTGTCAATCCAAACAGTCATTTGCAAATTGAAAACTTCTTATGAAACAAAAACTTATGACTAGAATCAAATGGTCTTACTTCAACAAAGAGTGAGCGAGGCAAGACATCATTATAGCATTTCTCATTACTCAATGCCTGTTCAAATGGGTAGGCTTCTACCCCCATGAAGTGATCTCCATCTGATTGTTGACCTTTTTCTTCTTCCGCTCTCAAGATTTTGTTAGGAAGAACATAGAAAGGCCACATCTGCGACCAAACTAACCAGTAATTTGCTTAAGCACTGAAGATCTGGTATATTGCCTTCTGAGCATTAACACATGCATTTGGTTTGACTTGTAATTATCCAAGCATTGCCTGACGTGGTTTGGACATAAAGAATAATGAACTTGGAAACACAAGATAATAAATGCACTAGTTCATTGCAAGCTCAAATATATTCATAACTTCACTCAGTATAATGCTGCAATATAGCAGCAGGCACAACAGCAAAATTATAGTGGGCACTCACCTAAGAGAAGGAGAAATGAACTTTACAGACATGAGAGTTTGAGTTACCATATAAATTGAAGGAGCGTGCAAACCCCTTCAAGTATCCATGCTTACTCTGCTTGCTATGGAGGGTATTTTGCACTTTATGCTCGTTCAAGATAACATAGGAAGAGCCTCTTTGGAGGTTTGTTAATGAAATGAGAATAGTTTCCAGTTCAAAAAAAAAAAAGATAACATAGGAAGAAAACCAATTGGGGCTAGCTCAGTTGGCTAAGACTTCTACATCTCACTAGAAGGCCATGAGTTCCAATATCCGCTAAAACTTCTACATCTCACTAGAAGGTCATGTGTTCCAATATCCGCCCTGCGCGTGTAGGTGTTATTCCCCTTGTACTTGTTGGGATTATTTCTCCCCTTAATAGAGCTATTAGTTGGGTTGGCTTGTAGTGATTGTGGACTTGTTTTCAATTTGATTTAGTTATGGTACTTGTATTCTGCTACCACTTGTAAAAAAAAAAAAAAAAAAAGAAGAGAACAAAGGAAGAAACAACTAAACAATGAAAAAGTCCCTTTCTTCGGGTGTATTATTCAGAAGCTGTGACAGGTTTAAGAGAATCAAAGGATAAACAAAAACTTGCACCCCATACCGAATCGAGCCCAAGCGCCCCAGTGAACTGAGACTTGGCTCACTTGGTCTTTGCACTGGCATGATGTTGGACTTGGGCTGCACAGGACCTAGCCTTTACTGAACAAGAATAATTTAGCAAGTTGGCTCTTCAAAAGCTTCATTATTTTTTCTTTAGCCCCTCCACATTTCAAGGAATTTACCATAACCTCTTCAACATCCAAATAATTTTGCTTTCGGCCAATAGTTGTACAAACTTGCAGGGTTGCTAGTGGCTACTACCTTAATGGCTAATGGTGATGCATTATTGTGTCAGAGCCAGGTCTAATCTATGGACTCTTTAAATTTAGCAGTAAAGAAGAGTTGATCACTTGTCAAAATTAACAATAAAAGAACCAGTTGATCTCTGAGTTATCAAAATTAGCCGAGTTGAGGGTTACTCTGACTCTGATTTATATGAAAAATAAAAAAAAGCAGTTGACTTCAAACAAACTGATCTGCAATGATGCAATGCAATCAGCTGAATATACATAAATATGGGAAATGATTTTCGCAACCCTTTTTATCCATATGAGATTATCAAATTGCCCTTCATGTAAAAAGTGAATATAGAACTAGAAGTGCTACTTCTGATTTCAAAAAAAAAAAAAAAAAAGAAGCTAGAAGTGCTAGTTTAGTAATTTCATGTGAATAATAACAGAAAAACGAATGCATTAGGATAAAAGGGAATGCGGAAATTATTTTCCGTAAATAATATACGTGACTAAAAAGGATGGTGATCTTTTACCATCTGCACTCCTTTTTTTTTTTTATGTTTTTAATCACATGAAATTACCATTTTACCCTATGGATAATGTTGTAAAATTTACATGGATAATTAAAAAAGAGGAGTGTGGGTGGTAAAAAAAGGAGCGCGAAAGTTGATTCCCCTTAGAAAATATAAGTCAATTACTAGTACAAAACAAGGATTGAACTATTAGCTTACCACAAAAAAAAAGAAAAAAAGAAAGAAAAAGGATTAAACTGTCATAAAATATTTCTCTCGGGACATTGACAAAACACAAACATTAAACATCTGAATCAAATCTGACAGTATGCATGCATGCATGCATGCCCATCAAACACACAAGTAATTCCCAGTCTCCTCCAGGCCATCTCTCGGCGAAAGAAAGGAAGAAACGAAAATGCGCACCTTTTTTGGTCAGACGGTAGGGGGGAAAAAACTCGGCCTGCTTGTCCGATAATCCGGCTTGGTCTGTCTTCACCTGTGAAATGAGAACCAAAAAGTCATCTTAGCCTTTCCAAAGGCCATTAAAGCAAAAGTTGAAACTGAATTAGATCAAATTGGCTCACAATGAAGAGTATGCTGATATTGCATTCGCCTGAACAGGGAAAATTCAGAGAGAGAGAGAGAGAGAGAGGGGTCAGAGGATTGTCTGTTTTACTATCTTTGAATGCTTATAAAACGGAGAACTTGTGAAACAAATGCGGTGAAGGATTTCGTTACCGGGAGATTTAATTGTGTCGACATCGTTGAAGTAATTCGGGTAACATATGGTCAACAACTGTTTTAAGGGTGCCGTAACTATGTCAACATTGAGGGGTATTACTGTCTAATTAGTTTTGTCTACATGTTGACATGGTTAATGAGTACTACGAAATTTGAAACTACAAATGATTCTTTTAGGAATTGTGTCGTACTACTTTATTTGTTGGAGAAATTAATTAAATAAAGAGAATAGAGTTTAGACATTGGGTTTTTAATTTGAAGAAACTTCACTTACACCTCCCTGGTTTGGCCTATGTGCGGATACACACCTTGACGTTCAATTTGTTCAAAATAGTTACCCTGCGGTTTGTGGAAGATTGTTTTCGCAACAATTTCCGTCTAATATGACAGATTTATGAAATTTGACAAAAATGTTTTCATCTTTTTCATTGAATTTGATCAATATATTACAAATTTAATCCAAGGTGTATTATTGTAATAGTAGAGAATCTCTGTAAAAAATTATGTCGATCATAGAGCAATGACTCAGTGATCGGAGAATATCATTCTTGCTAAAATGAAAGGCAAATTCAAATTTTCAAAATTGAAAAATTTTCTTCATAAAAATGTATATCCAACCATGAGGTTCCTATGACTTGAAAAATGTTTTCATCTTTTCATTGAATTTGATCAATATATTGAAACCAAATTTAATCCAAGAACTTTGTGAAAAATAATGTTTCGCAATTATTTTAGCTATTGCAACAAATTAAACGTTAGGGAGCATATCCAAAGGTCAAACAACTGGAGAAAAAGTTTCCCTTAGAGATCAATCGATCTTATCGATCAACAATTTATGATACTTCTCAATTTGAAGAATATACATAAGAACTCTTCAATAATTTCTACTAATGTTGTTAAAACAAAGAGGTGATGGGGAAATATCATGATTGGACCCTGCTTTTTAGGGAAGGGAAAAATTTTAATTGTTGAGAAAGATTCGGGATGGAAAAAAAATGATTGCAATCCCGGTTCTCCAAGGTATTCAATGTATCCTTTTTTTTCATCATTGGAGATTTTGGTGGGGATGGCTATGAGTTGAGTTTTTGGGGGTTCTATTGATCAGTATGCCCATCAAGGACTTTGCATCTTTGGAAGATTGCTTTTCGCAAGCAAGTTTTCCGTATGGTCAATAATCTTGAGTCCTTTTGACAAAAATGTTTTCATCTTTTTCATTGAATTTGATCAATATATTACAAGTTTTTTTAATCCAAGGTGTTAATAATGTATTATTGTAATAGTAGAGAATCTCTTGCAAAAAATTATGTCGATCATAGATCAATGACTTTTGAGTCGGAGAATATCATTCTTGTTAAAATGAAAGGCAAATTCAAATTTTCAAAATCCAAAACCTTACATTAAACATGTATATCCAAAATCTTGAGGTCCCTATGACTTGAATTTTTGTATGATTGATCGGTCAAAGACTTGTCAAGAAAGGAGGAGGTGCTTCAAAAAAGATTTTGGATGGAATGAAACCATGTTTTAGCAAAGGGCACTGTAAACTGGATATTTTGAGTTTGTGCCTAAAGTCAGAACTCTGTTAATATGGAAGGAAAATATGACTATGGGCATAATAAGTACGCAAAGCACAAGCTAGCTATGTGCAACAAATTGAACGTTAGGGAGCATATCCACACATAGGTCAAACAACTGGAGAATGTAAGTAAAGTTTGCCCTTTTAGATTCAACCTTGATTTTCCTTGAGGCAAATCCCAAGTATTGCTCCAATTTCATGAAACTTGCTTCTGTTTTTGGGGATGCCTCTGGGTTATCGATCAACATCCAGAAGTCCAGTCTGTTTTTCTCGCCTAACACGCTAGCTTCGATAAAACAAGAGGTGAAAGACATGATGGGGATGGTAGCTATGGACCTCAATGCCAAATACTTGGGGTTACCTGCTATTTGGGGAAGGTCTAAGAAGGAATCGATGGCTTTTATCAGGGACAGGGTTATGAGAACGATTCAGGGATGGAAAGATTCTTTACTCAATCACGCTGGTAAAGAAGTGCTAATTAAGTCAGTTCTCCAAGGTATTCCTATGTATCCTTTTATGTGCTTTTAAAGTTTCGGTTGGAAGTTCCGGCTGGATTATGTGCCCAATTGAACTCTATCATTAGCAATTTCTGGTGGGGACATGGTGCTAGAGGTAATAAGATCCATTGGGGGGCTTGGAAAAAGATGTCTATTCCAAAAGGAGTTGGTGGTATGGGCTTCAAGGACTGTGCATCTTTCAATTGTGCTCTCCTTGCCAAGCAAGTTTGGCGTATGGTCACTAATCTTGAGTCCTTTTAGGTTAAAGTTTTAAAGAGCCTGTATTTTCCCAACTGCTCTTGTCTGGAGGCAAAAAAAAGGGCTTCTCCTTCCTTGGGTTTGGAGTAGCTTTGTTGAGAGTAAGGAGCTTCTTGTCAAAGGAATGAGGTGGAATGTGGGAAATGGTGAGAGCATCCAATTTTGGGAGGATCGTTGGTTACCTACATTACCAGGATCTAAAATCTTTTCGCATCCCCCCCAGATTGTGTCGAGTCCAAAGTTTCAGAGTTTGTGGATCAGCCCAAACACTCGTGGGATGAAGCTAAGCTAAGGAGGTACGTTTCTGAAGAGGAGGTGCTCGCCATCACTCAGATTCCCATTAGCTTATTAAACTATCCAGATAGAGTCTTTTGGCGTTTTAGCAAATCAGGCCAATACTCTGTAAAATCTGGATATTTTGAGTTTGTGAAATATGAAGCCAATTTGAAGTCTGCCCCCATCCCCACAACCTCTTTTTTCTGTCCTAAATCAATGTGGACCAAACTATGGGCCATTCCAACTATGCCTAAGGTATGCCATTTTATGTGGAGAGTTGTTAAGAATTGGCTAGCTTGTCGTTGTATTCTGTATCATAAGAAATGTGGTAGTAGCCCTCTTTGCCCTATTTGTGAATATGAAGTTGAGTCTGTTGAGCATATGTTATTCCGCTGTCCATGGACTAGAGGCGTGTGGTTTGGTAGTGGTCGTTCGTTTTGGGTTTTTGATGGTCGAATCGATTTTGCGGAGAAATGGATGTTTGAGCTGTTATGTTGGAATTTCTCCAAAAAGTCTTCGGAGGAAACTATTGGGGCAATTTTCCAGATTTGTTGGGCCATATGGAAAGCGCGAAACGAGTTTGTTTTTCAAGGATGTCTTCCCAATCCAGAATATGTTATTCTAAAAGCAAACTTAATTTTTTTAAGGATTATCTCAATGCGGTTTAGTAAGGGGGTAAGTCCAGGTGGGGTGGGATTTTTTGAGGATCCTTCTCAAAGATTGCCTCGCTCGAGAGGTGGTATCCTCCTCCTAAATGGAAATTTTGTTTTCAAAGTTAATAGTGATGGAGCTTACTCTTCCTCCCGCATCGTGATTTTTGCTTTTAACGTCGTTAAATTTTTTAAAATAGTGGTGGAATTGCTTTTTGGAGAGTTGGGAAAGCTAAGGTGTCCTGGTGTTAGCTATAGAGGCTTGGGCACTAAGAATTGCATGAATTTTATGTCGTTGGAATTTTTAAAAATTAGTGACTCCAAAACGTAATCTTTGAGTTCGGAAGTGGTGGGCAAAATGCTTATTGATTGCCTCACTAGGATTTTTACCCCTCTTGCCCTTGGGAAATTTTTGCATTAGTGGATGATATCAAGAGTTGGGCTTCCTCTAAGCAATGGTCTTTCTCTTGGTGCTGTCGTGAACAAAACAAAGTTGCACATTGGTTGGCATATAACAGTTTGCATAGGAGTTTTTATTTTGATTCAAGTTGTGTTCCGCATGACTTAGATTCTCTTATTGCTTCGGATAACCGTGTTTAGTTCTGTTAAATTTTCAAAATTAAATTTTTTTAAAAATAAGTTACAACTCACTAATTTTTTTAGTCGCAGAAAGTGGTCGGCTAAAGGTGGGGTGGTGTTCGGCCGGAGGTGGGGTGGAGATTTTTTTGAATTTTATGTTCGAAATTAGAATTTTTAAAAATTAGTGACATCTCACTAATTTTTTTTGTCTTTATGTTCAATTGCAAAAGTTCCTTGTCCTTCCCTTTAACAATTTAAAATTTTTTTGTTTTTATGTTCGATTGCAAAACTTCCTTGTCCTTCCCTTTAAAAATGTCAAATGTTTTGAATTTTTGGTTAAGTGGCCCATTTTTATTCTTGTCGAATTGGTAGGAGTACTGTTTTTGTTTTTTGTTTTTTATTTTTATCGGCTTGTCGAATTGATAATTTAGGGTTTAAATTTGAAGAAATTAAAAAAATACGACCTTTTAGATGCTGGAAGGATGAATGTTAGTGTGCTACCAACAACCACCTGTTCTAACCCAGTAATAATCCGGAAAAGATACACCGAAAATACCCAACATAGTGTGTGGGCTCCACACACACTGGGTGTGCAATAAATTCGACTTCATTTTAGAGTCTATTTGTTTAATCAGACATGGCATTGGGTTGGATTATTTATTTAAGGAGATCACATATCCCATCTGATCAGATATAAATTCTCTTAAATGTGCAATAAATAATGCTATGCATGTGTTGAATTCAATGAGAGTTACTCCATTCTATGATCCTAACCTCAATTCACGCCAAACAAACGAGCCCTAGAAATTGAATACTATATTTTGAAGGTCATCTCATAAATCTCTTGACAAATTGAAAATCCAAGTTATTCAGACAAAGCCTTTACCTTTTTCATGGTCCAATTGCACCAAACAAAACTTTCTCCTTTGTTTGGTTGGTTTGTTTTTTTGTCAAATTGCCCTAAATAGGCTTTTGCTCTTGGGCTAAATGAGTTCTTTAAGTTGGTGTCAATAAATTTAAAAAATTATGATCAGAAGTATTCTATTTCTTGATACGAAAATTGCACGTCTTTTCGTGGTGGATCATTATTTAGAAACATAGGGAGTATTTATTGCGGGAGAGTTACTAATTACTGTCAAGGCTGACAGGATGAAGATTAAAAGAGGGCCAATAGTTTGAGACTTTGAGTAGTACCATTATTGGAAAAAGAAAAATGACATAGTATTAGAAGAAGGAATGTTGACATTTTCAATTGATTAAAGTATATTCCTTTCACTTCAATTTTAGTATTTTCCCTTCCTAAATCACTTAAAATATACAACTTGAACACAATTTAAGGGGATAGTTATGTTTATATATACAAAAAAGGTGTAGGCCACTCAAATTGACACATCATTGCAATCCACAGATATGAAATTTACGACTTAAACACGATTTATATTAAGCCACATCATAACACCATTACTCGTAACATAAGTTTTTCGTGTTCTCGTACATAGTGAAAAATACATAGCTTAATAGTTTAGCTCATCTTATACGTATGGAAAATGAGAGGAGGACATTCACATGGGGCCATTCTTTTGTTTTTTTGGTTTTTCTTGTTTTGTTCTTTTTTTTGAATTTTTGTTAGATTCGCATTATTTTTTATGGATTAATCATCCGTCTCAACAAGAGAAGTCTGAAAGAAAAAAAAAAATGACCAAAAACAAAAAAAAATTCATAAAGACGAAAAAGTACCAAACATCTATCTTTTTTGTTTAAAGAAATAGTCCAATATTTATAAAAGTTTTTAAAAAAAAAAATTTGGATCTACATTTTATATATATATTTTTATTCTTCTCGTTGATATGAATGATTAATTTAAAAAAAAAAAAACGACAAAAAGCAGCACAAAAAACTAGGGAAAACGAAAAAAATTATTTAAACAAAAGGACAAAAGAATCGAGCATTCACTCCAAAACAGAACCCATCTTCTTTTTGTGTCCTGTTTCAAAACTCCAAGTAGACATTAAAGTGAAGGGCTTTCATGGTTCATGTTACCATCATAAAGGAATCCAATACAATTGCCCTTCCAACGTTCTTCCCTTTCAAATTCAATAATGAAAGTAGAGTGATTGGTTTAGAAGATGAGGGGAAGTAAACCAACTTTGAAAAGGAAACCACCATTTGTGTATCCAAAGTCAAGGGTAGCTTTCTTCAGGACAGAATAATCAAAGTATAGATCCCTAGCTTTTTGCTTTTCTTCGTTTTGGACAGGATAATCAAAGTATATTCCCTAGCTTTTTGCTTTCCTTTTTTGGCTTCTCAACTTATCCGTTTGAACAATTGAACCAGTTTAGCCATCTTTCAGCCATTGGTGTGGATTTTGACAACAATACTAACTATCATGTTGAAACAAAAGATACTTAATTGAAATGCATTGTTAGTGTTAACAATTAAATGCATTTTCACAATTCTGATATTTTGATACAACAATTAACACTGCACTTTTGGAATTAGGACTGTTAATTCTTGTCAAAATTCACAATTAACAGTGCATTTCCACAATTAACAGTATTGGGAGGACTTAAAGAGCAATGGATTTCCGTGTGTAATTTTAACAGTACATTTCCACAATTAACAGTATTGGGAGGACTTAATGAGCAATGGATTTAGGTGTGTAATTTTTGATGCATTTTTCCGTGTGTGGACTTAATGAGAAAGTTCCTTGTTAATTCACAATTAACAGTGCATTTTTCCGTGTGTAATTGTACCAGGACTTGGTGAAGTATGAGCCATTGCTCACAGGACCGGCCTCTAAAAGCCCCAAATCTGAACCGGTTGTAACAGCCATCGTTGGGCCTTTTTTCATTTCGCTTTATATTCTTTATATTTTTTGAAATTTACCTAACTTTAGCACACAAAGATACTACTATCATGTTCAAGATACTTGAGAATTGCCAAACATGCATAAAGTAAAGAGGGTGAAAAATAAAGAAATGTATAAGAAGTAGTATTGGACTAATACTGAAGTCAAAGATAGAAAACATCTATAGTGATTTCAAAAAACTTTAAGCTTTTGATGAGCCGAATCCGTAAATTTGAGCACATAAGCCCCTGATATAGAACCAGTAGCAGTCCAATTCTATGATCAGCTAGACCGGTTGATACCCTAGAGGCCCAAACAACTCTTAATTAAAAATTGCCAAATTCGGCAATTTATCGACGAGTCCGCAATCGGCCCAAATTTGGTGGGCTTAAAGTAAAATCGCGTTGCGGCGAAGACTCACCATCTTAAGTTTGTGACTGATGGAGGATTTTGGCCAAATTCCTTTGTTTAGGCCTTCAATTTAGTAATTTTGCTATCTTAGGAAATAATTAGATTACGAATTGCTCTTAGTGTATAATTCCGTTTAAGTTGATTCCAATTGGGAATATCTTGTTTTTCTTTCTAGTTTTTAATTTTGGGAGTTTCCCCAATTTCCGGGATATTTTATTTTTTAGTAGTACTTGCTACGGTTTGCTAGGTTTTCCCTATAAAAGGGCATGCAATCTTTATTATTGAGTAGCTTTTAATCAATCAATAATATTTCTGAGATTTTCTCTCTCTTTTCTTGGATTCAAGAACATCTCATGGATATCCGAGAACCTATCTCGTTTGAACTAATATGCTAACTAGTCTCTCGTAAATTCCGTTGCGTCAACCGCTTACTAGTAGGCTTCCCTTAACCCCTGAATTATTTCCATTTTCTAGTTGGAAGTTGGTATCCCAAAAGGAAAGTTCGGAAGTCAGGTAAAAGAGCCAGGTGTTAGGAAATTTCAAAACGGAAGCTCAACGCCCAAGTTAACTTGAAGGTTACAAGCTTGTATACGGGGGTAAATTTTTGCAGTGACTTCTTAATGGTTAATTTTAAATTTTCTGGACATTTGTAGCTTTTTATCGTATTAAAGTCTTCTTAAAGAATGAACGATCTAATTTCTAGAAATATGCTTCCTATCCATATATTTAAATGTGATGAGAATTCAATTTTTAAAATGATATTGATGAAAATATAAGAATTTGAATTACCAAAATGGGCCACCACCCGTCAATCAATTCTAAAGCTGCAAATGAGCCTGAAGCTAGCCATGAGCCTAATAGTAAGATTATTGGAAGTACTCCAGCTATTTGATTCCTGATAAACCAATAAAACAACAATTTTATTTGGGTCTTGTTTAACGGTTGCAATGTTGCATCCATTAGCATTTCCCATTCTATTTACTTGGTTCTAATCCTATTCTTCTATTCTTTAGTAGTATTTGTTTTTTTCCCGTCTCTTCATATTCATGTCTTGTCGTTTAATTTGTGAGAGTTTGATGTCTCTCATTTTTGCGAGAGTAGTTAGTTTCGTTATTCCATCTTTAGATCGCGTTCTTTCAAACGATGTTGCTCTACAATGATATCCATTCCAATAGGGTTCTAATCTTACATAATGTCTTTGGTTGGGCAACACGTGGTGGCTTGTCGGATATGTAGTTTTGAGAGTTCATTAATGCATTCATACTTGGTTGAAGTCCATTTAATCGTCTAG
Source organism: Vaccinium myrtillus (assembly GCA_016920895.1). Lineage (NCBI taxonomy): Eukaryota > Viridiplantae > Streptophyta > Magnoliopsida > Ericales > Ericaceae > Vaccinium > Vaccinium myrtillus. The sequence goes on along the minus strand of CM029280.1, from coordinate 20,173,767 downwards.
GTATTTGTTGTCTTTTGTCTTTGACTAACTACGCATGAATTTTCAGCAGAATATGGCTCAGGTGAGATGCCTGAGTTGGGGTGAAAGACATTGTTTGCCTTGTATTTTCCCCACTCACTTTGCATTATTTAGATGATTAATTTGGCTTTGTCCACAATATTTTGTAATAAATTCCGTTATGCAAGTGCTGCTTGACTTATATCAATATTTTTCTCACTTTGCATTATTTAGATGTTTAGTTTGGCTTTGTCCATACTATTTTGTAGTAATAAATTCCGTTATGTAGGCGATGCTTGACTTATATCAATATAATCTTACTTGTTGGAAAAAAAAAACATTTTTATATACTTTGTGCCTCTGTACTATGTCATTTAGCTACCAGTTAATAACAGATTGTTAATTGTTTCGTTTTTATTTTCAAGTCTGGGGTTTGCGGGGCTTACCCTTGAGCCGGTTGTGGTAAAAATTGTCATTGAGGGTGTACTGAATTTGGCCTAAGAGACGGTCAATATTACTTACTTTTACTGATAATCTTCTTAGATGAGGACAATTGTTTAAAACTTTTTTTGGTCTTTAGTGAGATTTTTTGTCGTAGTTTTTTTTTATTTATAAAAATAATGGTTAGACTCCTCTCATTGAGACAAATGATAAATTCAAATTTTTTTATCGCGAATCTAACAAAAAATTACTAAAAGATACGGTTAAAATACCAAAACAAAAATTTAGGTCAAATTAATGGAAAAAATTCTTTTAAAAAGAGTGGCTTCATTACGTGCATACCGAGGCCAAAATTTCACTAAACTATTTTTTATTTTATTTTTGGTATTCTTGCTTGTCTTCCAACTGTTGTCACGATATTTTCTACTCACATACTCACAAAAATACCATTTAGCGAAAATGACACTCGCTTTTGACTATAGTGGGAAGACGGTATTTTTAGTGGAAACTCGCCCGAATGAGTAATATTTATGAATTGGGTTGTATGTGGAAATGCATAAGCCGCTCCCTTTATTAAATGAGTAATGCTAATGACACTAATTAATATCTCATAATGTTACACCATTCATTTTGCTTTTGGTAAATACGAGAAGTTCCTAAAAACAAAATATTTGGAGCATAAATAACTAAGATATATTAAGTAAATTGATTTTAACACTCTTTATTTATCTTATCACTCCATGTCAAAACAAACGATTTTAAAGTCCTGTATTTATAAAGAAATAAAATAGAGTATTTTCCCATTGTTTTTTTTATAAAAACTATTCGTACACATGGCCCGCCTGCGTACGAAAAATACACGGACGGTGTATCTTGACCGTCTGTGAGTGTTTTTGACGGTCCGTCTGTGCGTGTTTAACTCTCACATGGAAGAATTTTTTAAAATCCAAGACCGTTAACTCCTAAAATAGATGGTCCAAATGTGGACGTACGCGTAGTCGGACGGTTGTTTTAAGTAGTAATACGCAAATGATAATCCCCCAACCTATGAGTGGGGACCGAGGAGGGCAAAACTGTAACTTGACTAGTATTGACATGTATGTGTTGACATATCCGTCCCCTGGGGGCCCTTTTACGGCTAGATTGCCCTATTTTGAAAAAATGGACCCCCCCGGCCCCTTGTCTTTTGGGAGAATTTGAATGAACTTGAGAAACCATTCGAAGTGAGACAGAGAGAGAGAGCCAAGGAGAGAGAGACGTTGAGTGAGCAGTAATAACAACGACAACTTTAACTTGAAATCAAACCAAATCGAGAGAGAGAGAGAGAGAGAGAGAGAGAGACAGAGAGTGTCCCACCCCTTCTTTTTCAGAAAATCATGTGTTAGGGCAACAACGTCTAGTATGGAAAGTTCAGCTGAGAAGAGTAGTACGAGAAAAGAAGGGTTTGAGTCTTCTTCTGCCACAACCGGTAGCGGAACCGATTCAACGGCTGAGGGCAGAGACAGCAGCACAAGTTCGAGCAGATCCAGCTCTGATGCTTCGCTGCTTCCATTGGGTTGGCCCATTCGGAAGGCCAAAACCTCGATTTCAGATTTATCTCTTGGGGAAATCAAACCTCACAAGGATGATTCCAACTTGTTGAAGAAACTGGGTCCCAAAATTTCTGGTTTGCGATTTGGGTTTTTGGTTTTGAAAGTTGAATTAAATGTTACGGTAGATTAGTACGTTAATTAATGTTTGTTTGTTTTGTCAAGTTCTAAGGAGCCCTTTTGTTTTGTTAACTATACCGGTTCGACCCCTCTTCGTAAATGTCGAGAAATAGGACTCCATATACGCGTGTAACCAAGATAAATAGGCTCCTGATGACCACATGTAAGATATTGTAATAAACAAACGGACTGTATCCACTAAATATTACAAAGCAAAGCAAACCAAACTGAGCCTTTAGTCTCAATCAATTGCTATCCGGCTACGTGAATCCATTTTCTCTATAAACCTAAATTCTTTTTGAACTTAGCTCTAAAGTCAATTTTGGACTACCCTCCACTTAGTGCTACCCTTTAGCATAATCATGTCACTCCTCTTGACCAGCGCATTTACCGAAGTACGATAGACATGTCCAAATTACCTTAATACAAAATTGTGTTTCAGTAATAACAGTTGTTGACAAGCTCCAACATTTTCTTGTTTTCTAATTTGATCTCTTATTTGAATGGAGCAGAAATTGACATGATGAAGGAGAGGTTTGCAAAGTTGTTGCTTGGTGAAGACATGTCAGGGAGTGGGAAAGGGGTTTGCACAGCGTTGGCCATCTCGAATGCCATCACCAATCTATGCGGTATTCCCTCTCTCTCTCTCAGTTATAGGTTCTAGTGAAATTTCATTGTATTGACCATCGGACATGTCTTTGTTTGGGAAACTCCTTATATTTTGGTCCTCTGCACATGGCTAATCCCTAAATTTCAACTTAATTGTAGCTACTGTTTTTGGGCAACTCTGGAGATTGGAGCCATTGCCTTTGGAAAAGAAATCGATGTGGCAAAGAGAGATGGAATGGCTTCTTTGTGTGAGCGATCACATCGTTGAGTTAATACCTGCTTGGCAAACATTTCCAGATGGAAGTAAGCTTGAGGTACTAGATTGTACCTGATTAATACTGAACTTGATTTCGTATGATAAGTTACCCATTTGTACAATGTGTATTCCTATTTCACATAAGCCTTGCAGTAAAAGCAGGCAGGGCTAAACCCCAATCAGATATCGGCCAATATTCTAAGTTCACTTTAGATCAGCTTTTGGTTTAGAAGTTTTACTTTGCATTTCATATCCAAAGTTAGCCTTTCCTCCTGTATTTCAAAGAGGACTGAGGGTTTTTGGGTGATTGTGATACTGTTACATTTTTCATGACTAGTTTTGCATTTGTTGCTCAGGTTATGAGTTGCAAACCGCGGTCAGACATTTTTATCAACCTCCCAGCTCTCCGTAAACTAGATAATATGCTCCTTGTAAGATTCAAACCCTGTTCTTTATTTTTTTTTTCTGTCCAATAGCCTTTTTGAAGCTAATAGCCAGTGTTTACCTATAACAGGATATATTAGATAGCTTTAGCGAAACAGAGTTTTGGTATGTTGATCAAGGGGTTATAGCCCCAGAAACCACTGATGGTTCAGCCTCTTTCCGTAAGTCTAATCAGCGACAAGAGGAGAAATGGTGGCTGCCTGTGCCTCGTGTCCCTACTGGCGGTCTCCAAGAAGATACAAGAAAGCAGTTAAATCACAAGCGCGAATGTGCAAATCAAATACTTAAAGCTGCCATGGCTATCAATAATCTCTCTTTAGCTGAAATGGAAGTTCCTGAATCTTACTTGGAAGCTCTTCCGAAGGTTTGAAATTCCAACCTTGTCCGTTTCACTGAAATCAAGGAATGTTTACAAAAAAATCTCTGTTTTCCTTTCATATGCTGCCTAAAACAGAAAAGGACAGCACTTTGTTTTCCTGCTCGATTAGAATAATTGTTTCTCTTATCCAACACCAATTGATATTTGGCAGCTACAACTAAGTTTGCTTTTTTGGTAGTCAAAATCACAGTTCTTTCGAATCTGAATGTAGCACTATACAATTGAGATCTCATGTTGGCTTTTCTGTTCCCTCCATTGGTTTTAGAATGGGAGAGCTTGTTTAGGAGATGTTATTTACCGGTACATCACTTCCGACCAATTCTCATCAGACTGCTTGCTTGATTGCCTTGACCTGTCCTCGGAACATGTTGCTTTGGAGATTGCAAACCGTGTGGAGGCATCAATTCATGTATGGCATAGACGTAATCACACAAAGCCAACGACTAATCCAAACCGTTCTGCTGCAAAATCATCTTGGGAGATGGTCAAGGATCTAATGGTTGATGGAGATAAGAGGGTATTGCTTGCAGAAAGAGCTGAAAGCCTTCTTCTTTGCTTGAAACAGCGTTTCCCTGGTCTAACCCAGACCTCCTTGGACACCAGCAAGATACATTGCAACAAGGTCCGCTATCCCCCTCTGTTGATTCTAAACTCAGTCTTTCTTCTTCTTCTTTTTTTTTTTTTTCCATTCTGTATCATTTTCTTCAGTAAATTTATTTACTCTTCCAGGATATTGGAAAATCAATTCTGGAAAGCTATTCGAGAGTTTTGGAAAGCCTAGCGTATAATATTGTTGCGCGTATTGATGATCTACTATATGTGGATGACCTGACTAGGCGCTCTGATAAGCACTCTTCAGCTCCTACGGTGAGTGTGATTGCTCACAAGAGAGTTTCAGTCCCACATTCAGTGCCTGTCTCAGGCACTCCATACAAAACAGCATTTTCCTCACCAAAACCTTCGCCTGCACCATCAATTGGATCTGCAACAAGGGGAGACCGAACGCCATTTCCTAGTGGCAACAGCAACAAGCCTCCTCGTCATGGATTTGGGGTAAAAAGAGCTTTGACAAATTATTTTGGTGGGGAAGCAAAAGTCAAGGACTTTGGGAATCAAACAGAAGGGTTGGTTTTATTTCCAAACAAACACGATGAACCACGTAAATCTCAAACCGGCAAGGAAGGTTCAGAGCATCAAAAGGAGCCGTCAACTCACAAGGGAAAAGAGAACAGATCAAACAAGTTTAGCTAGAAAAAAGTTCGTCGTAAAAGCTTCTTGCTGATTACTGATTGTGTGCTTATACTTTTTAGGAAATGAGCATTTTACTTATAGATGAGTGATTTTCTGGTTTCTTTCTAGCTGTGTATGTTGTTTAAATGAGTGTAGAATTGTATTTGGATATGTAGATGTACTTGAGGGGCTACAAAAATAGACAATTGATTGTGCCAATCCACATAATGTTTGATAGTCCTCTAAATTCAAGCACCTAAAAAAAAAAAAAAAAAAGATAGTCCACTAATTCTCTAATCTTGGAAAGCTAGCCTTGCAAATGAAAAAAATACTTACTCACAGTTACAAAAAACGAAAAGGGGGCATTCCGAGAATTGAACTCGGGACCTCTCGCACCCTAAGCGAGAATCATACCACTAGACCAAATGCCCATTTTGTTCAAAGTTTTCGGAAATTATTATTATAGAGTAATAAAATTATTTTTATTTCCCTTGTTGTCTCTAGGATAGGATGATTAAGATCGATGGTTCTAAAACAGTTATCATCAGGGTAGGTAGGCACGTCATTTTCAGTTTTAAGAAACTTCAACTGATAATGGAGTATTACTTAAAAATTCAACATCATATGACTAGAGAGAGGAAAGTTCGGATGTATGATTACAATCTTCATTTCCACCTTATAACATTATTATAGTTAAGGACAAAATCAGTGTTTCCATCCTTGAGAATATCTTATTTAAGGAAGCAAGTTTAAGTGGTGAACTGGTCACATCGAGTTTTGAATGATAGACATACATAAACGTTGCTGCGAAATAATCTCTCAAACATATATTATGTGTCACGTTTGGCAAAATTAGAATTGAAAAGGCGTAGCAAAGTGATCTCTCAAACATTTACTTATCCTTACGTTTCGCAAAATTGGAATTGAAATTGCATTCGGATTGAAATTGTTAATGAACCTTAAAATGAGCTCAAAGTCAACAAAAAAAAAAAAGACAATTAAGAAAATATTGATCTCCTTCACGTAACTAATCACTTGCTAGTTGCTACAGTTGGTAAAAGGATGAATCAATCTATAAATATTATTGGGGTATTGATTTCCACAATCCTTGAAATTTGTAAAAAGTGTATGCATGAAGGTACTGTTTCCAAAGCCCTTCTCTCTCTAATTTTTTTTTCTCTGCCTTCTCTCTAAACTTTCAATCAGTTAGGGTTTGCTGGGGTGGGAGGTGGGTTTGTGCCTCCCCTTCCCCCCCTCTGGCCCTCATCAACCCAGCCCTTTTCTTTCTTCCTCTCCTTGAATCCCTCTCCTTATCCACTGCTCTCCACCTACCCCTCCTCCCCCCCTCCTCCTCTCTTTGCCGCACCCCCCTTCTCCTTTCTCTGACCAACCCCCTCTACAGATCCATCCGCCTCCATCGGGTTTCAATTGAGCGAAGATTTGAAGCTAGAAAGGGATGGTTGAGACCCTTCAGAGAATAAGTTGCTAGATCCAGCGCGACGGCGTCCGGTGACACCTTTTCGGCTAGGGTTTTGTTTTATTTTTCAGTTTTTGTTCTGTTGGTTTTAGGTTTTGCCCCATTTTTGTGGCTGTTTGCCCTGCTTGGGTGCTGTTTACCTCCCTGCGTGGAGTGTTTTTCAGATTGCATGTGCTTTATGCTTAGGATTGAGTTGAGTTTTCCGTTGGGATTCTCTACGACTAGATCTTGACAGGACTCTATGCCCGCACATAGTGTCGGTTTGCCTTGGCAGGTGTGTCTGGAGTCGATTAGCCTGTAGTGCTTTGTAGCCGTGCTCATGTCATATGCTAGTTGTTTTGGTTCATTCCTGTATTATGTGATGTAATCTTTCTGCCTTCGGGCTTTGAATGAGAACTCGACATTTTCAAAAAAGAAAAAAGAAAAAAAGAAGAAGGTATTGTTTCCTAAATTCACCTTCTAAAAGACAAAAAAGAAAAGAAGAAGAAGAAGAGTGTGTGCATCAATTAGGGCAGTGTAGAAATCAATTTCCTTGTCTTTAATGTGCACTAATATTACGCTCTGTTTGATACGTAGGAAAAAAAAAGGAAAACAAAAGAGAGGAAAAAAGAAAGAAGGATTGAGGTAAATTAAGAGGGAAATTTTTAGTTAAAATAAGTTTAGTTATTTTTTTTTCTCCTTTTCCTCTCAACCCAAACAAAGAACATTTTCATTTCCTTTCCTTTCCTAGGTACTATTAAACAAAGCCTTAATTTGCAGGAAAATGCTACAATACATATCCCTTCTTTGGGTGTGTATCATACACATGTTACGATTTTTTTTTATAAACGTTACAATTTTTTTTATTGTAAAAGTTACGAGGAATACAAAAATGTTACGAATCATATTGTAGAAAAGTTACGAAAAAATACAAAATGTTATGATTGCTAATGAGGTGACATAATCTGGACTATACAATAGGGGATTATAGACTTTACAGGTGCATATGGTACACACTTTCAACGGGTGTGTATTGTAGTCATTTCCTAATTTGCAACCGGTAACATGTATTTGAAGCACCTAAAAGCAGCTGGGAAGAAAAAAAGGAGTACATAAAACGTATTAGAAATTAAACAAGGATCTACGTATCAATAATGTCGTTGTAGTATAGTGGTAAGTATTCCCGCCTGTCACGCGGGTGACCCGGGTTCGATCCCCGGCAACGGCGTTTTCTTTTTTGTCTTCCATTACTGTTCCTTGACTTGCTTTTCTTCTGCCATTTTTCATTTTCTTTGTTTATTCTCTCTCCTTTTCGTTTTCCGCGTTTCTAACACGACAAGCTTTTTATTCTCTTCTTCTCCAGCCGCGTTACTTCCCGTACCTAACCAAAGCAAACTCACCTCGCCAGAATATGGACACCGCCGCCGCCCCACAGACCAGAATCGCCACCGCCATACACATAACAGCTCTCGACGGAATCGTAAACGTCAACTCACTCTTCACCCTAGCCGTCTTCATCGGCCTCTCCTGGAACCCCGCCGACCCCACCAACGGCCTCATCGATGGCACAAATCCGAAGTGCGTCGCCGCTTCTCAAATCGCCGAGGACCTCGTCGCCTTCCACGTCTACTCCTTTAGCTCCTTCCTCTTCTCCAGCCTCGTCGCCCTGGCCCTCAAACAGGCCATCCGGGGATCGTGGGCCCACTTCCCTCGGACGCTCCACCTCAGTGACTACACTTTCGATCTGGCCTTGGTTAACAAGAACTTGCTTCGGGTCGGGTATTTGGTGTCCGCGGCGGGTTCGGTATCCGGGTGCGTTTTTCTGATGCTGGCTTTGGTCAATGTGGTTCAGATCAAGCTTGGGACGCTGACGTGTGGGAGTTGGCACACTTATGGGGCTGTAGTGCCGCTGGTGATCTTGGTTCCTTCTGCGCTTCTTATTTATGTCTTTTTTGTTTTGTTTGCTTTTACTCAATAGGTTTTTTGTGGGTAATTAACGGGTCAGATTGGAATTTGTAAGTTGCTTGAAGCTTATTTACCCACTGTCTTTACACATGAGATGGTATATTGTTCCTATGGACCATTGAATTGTATTGAAGACCTAAGTGATACATAATATAACTTGCTTATCTAGATGTAGGCGATGTATAAACATTGAAGTGTCGAGTTTCTTCACGGAAAAATGCAGTGCTCACAATCAGAGAACTCCTAGCCATAGGAAGTTAACATGAAAAATGGGCATGATGAGGTCAAACAATCACCTCAACCTTGTACGGGGCAAGATTCTCATGAAAGAATCACCTCTTGCACCCACATGAACATGTAAGTCAGCTGCAGGCTGGCTCTAGCCCCTCGCGATTGGTGCACTACCATAGTCTGGCTTTTGAATAGGGGTATGGTCCTATGTCAAGGGGATGATGTTCTTCTCCTCAGGGTGGTTCTTTTATGAGTGTCTCGCCTCATATTGAACCACAAGTTGTGGAATGGAAGCTTGTTTCTCACATTTTCATGTCTAAACATTGGTTTTCTAAGCACAGATTTTGAGCTCCAGCTGGGATGCAATCCTTAATTTTCATTTCGAGCTCTGTTTGGGGTAGTGCTTTGTTACTAGTTCAGCTATCTGCTTAATTGGTAGTTTCCATTGCGTTAGCTAGTTTTGATTTTGAGCTACTCATCTGGTTTGGTCGGATCAGAGGGGCTACGTGGTATCTTTGGTGATCTTGGATGTTGTTTGCTGCCAAAGCTGACTGTTGTTAGCAATAAAACCCCATTTTCATATTCAAGAATGGAAAGACACAGTGCGAGTCATGAGTCATGACTTTATGTCTTTTTTGTTTTGTTTGCTTTTACTCAATAGGTTTTTTGTGGGTAATTAACGGGTCAATTGGAATTTGTGCTTGATTTTGAGAATTTGAATTCAGAGTGTTGTGCTAATGGAATGAGATGATTCTGTTTATGTCCAAATTTGGATAGCGTTATCTTGGTTCGGAAACTGATAATATAGAGCTAGTAAGAGGCTTAGAGCAAGTCCGCCCATGTGCCATGCCAAGCCTAAATTATGCATCAAAAATGGCAAAACCCTCTCTAACCTTGTGCCAGACCCAATGTCAAAGTTTGGCAATGCCATTCTTGGCGCCAAATTTACCATCTAGTTTGGCAATTGTTAAACCTAACATGAGATGAGTTCAATCGAAAGATCAAGATTTGAGATTGTGGAAAAATGGAATCAAATCGGTGCAACATCATTGTTATTTTTTTAGCATTTTGACACCGTAGATGATTTTGACAATACTATTTTGACACCGCCAAGTGGACTTGCTCTTATAGGTCTAGATGTCTATGCTGAAGTAGTATGCAAAGATGTAAACTCCGAAGTTGCCTCCATTTTGTGTATAAAGAGAAACATTTGGGTGTTTGAATAAGTGAACTGACATGGTGGAGAGTGTGAGGTTGGGGGGGATTAAGACTTGTAAGTTGCTTGAAGCTTTTGTTTTCTCCTTTAATTTCAATAGGTGCTTATTTCCCCACTGTCTTTACTCATGAGATGGTATGCTGTTCCTATGGACCATTGAATTGTATTGAAGACCTAAGTGATACATAATAGAACTTGCTTATCTAGATGTAGGCGATGTATAAACATTGAAGTGGCGAGTTTCTTCACGGAAAAATGCAGTGCTCGCAATCAGAGAACTCCTAGCCATAGGAAGTTGACAGTAAACATGGGCATGATGAGGTCAAACAATTGTCTCAACCTTGTACGGGGCAAGATTCTGAAGAAAGAATCACCTCTTGCACCCACATGAGCATATAAGTCAGCCGCAGGCTGGCTCTAGCCCCTCGTGATTGGTGCACTACCATAGTCTGGCTTTTGAATGGGGGTATGGTCCTATGTCAAGGGGATGATGTTCTTCTCCTCAGGGTGGTTCTTTTATGAGTGTCTCGCCTCATATTGAACCACAAGTAGTGAAATGGAAACTCGTTTCTCATATTTTCATGTCTAAACATGGTTTTCTAAGCACAGATTTTGAGCTCCAGCTGGGATGCAATCCTCGATTTTCATTTCGAGCTCTGTTTGGGGTAGTGCTTTGTTACTAGTTCAGCTATCTGCTTAATTGGTAGTTTCCATTGCGTTAGCTAGTGTTAATTTTGAGCTACTCCTCTGGTTTGGTGGGATCAGAGGGGCTATGTGGTATCTTTGGTGATCTTGGATGTTGTTTGCTGCCAAAGATGACTGTTGTTAGCAATAAAACCCCATTTTCATATTCGAGAATGGAAAGACAGTGTGAGTCATGAGTTTATCAGGTGCTGAATGCTCATTGGCTCAAAATACCCAGATATCCCTATGGATAAGGTGCTGCAATAGAAACAATAAATCTGCTATAGAGCTTTCTCCACCATAACTTTGTGGGTTTTCTTGTAAGCACCGCAATAGCCACTTACCTGTCTTGTTTTTAGTATAAAGCCCATGGAGGCGTAGTTGTTCTTACATAGTACTTGTAGTAGATTTTGGCGAAGAGAAATGGAATCTCGAATGAAGTGCATTTGTGTTCTGGGTTTTCCCTAGTTGAAGGGAATCGAGGGAGCCGGTGAGTGCAGAAAATCTTCACCTGATGCTGAGGCTTTCAAACTGGCTCCTTGCGGGCCAGCAGCTATGAATGAGAAAGCTACTCCTTCCAGTGGTTGCTGCCTTAAGGTGAAGAAACTATGCCAGAACCCTAGCTGCCTCTGTGCAGTTATGCTTTCCAACACCGCCAAAATTGCCGGAAGCAAACCCGAAATCGCCATGACCATTTCCAAGCGCTGCGACATTGCAGACCGTGCTGTTGGTTGCAAATTTGGAGGTTCGATTGCTCATTACTTTTTTGTTTATTTGTTCATAAATAACTTGAAATCAATCTTTTCTTTTGCGGACATTGCAATCTTAATTAGTAGAATTTTTCAATTGTCATGTTTTTGTCAAACTCTGATTTCTTCCTTGGAAGTTGCAGCTTATACATTACCATGAAGATTGAAAGACTAAAAGAGTGAAGACCAGATGCCCTCTTCTGGCGGTATGTTAAATCTGGTTAGAGCTGTATCCTCCTGGCAAGTTCATCTAGCTAATAAAGGTAGAAAATTCACTAGAGTCAACATTTCCTTATTTTGAAGATTTGGTTCCTGGTTGAATACATTACCTGTTTATTTCATAGAAAGGAACAGGAATATGACATCACATTTGTATTCCTCTACTTCCTTCTCAAGATTACCGTCCAAACTGAGCTTATAGGGTAGAAAAGAGCCTTGTAGTTGTAGGATTATTCCATGTTAAAAAAGTGTGGATTTTAGTCTCAACGATGAAGTAACAGAATTTCTGTTTGAAAAGGGGAAGAGAGAGATATTAGAAGTCGAGCCTAAAAAAGTAAAAACCACTAGTACTGCAGTCCCATTACACACAACCAAAGTTAGCTACTACGTTATACAAAACAATGGCACTGGATCCCTCTCAAACAAGGTCAACCATATACAAGACTGTGCCCAGATTGTCCAGCATAAACCCGGAAGCAAAAAGGAAACACAAAAAGAAGAAGAAAAAGCCCCAACAGTTTGCGAGTTGTGGCTGTGCTAAAGCTCTGGCATCTCATTTGCATCTGTAAAGATAGTAGTTGTAGTCGTAGATGGCCTGCAATTGGTTCAACAACTAGTTAGGAGTTAGGACTACTTAGATAACATCGACAAAAGAAACTGTAGCAATGGTCTGGAAATAGACGTTTACGCTCTCGTTCAAACCTTCAAGGCCTTGTTTGGCTCTTGGATTGGTGGATGGAGAAGAAAATTCAGAAAACGGAAAAAAGAAGAAGAAAAGAATAGGTGCACTAGTGCAGAGAAAAGGGGATTATGCTCAGTAATTTCCTTTCTATTTTTTTGGCTGGGTTGGGAAACTGAGAGAAGAAACCTACATAACATCCAAGAATTTTTATTTTTATTTTTGTTTCAACAAGAACATAAGCAAATAGTTAAAAGAATGCAGCTGCAGCAAAAGTTTGCTTTGTAATATGAAATTCTATTACCCCATGCCAATACTTAAGAGGATTTTTTTTTACAGAAAATTACCTTTCTTTGCGGATTAAGAATAGGCATGACATGACCGGAACACTTAGTAATATAGTGATCCTGCAAAAAAAAAACAAGCAAGTTACTATATGGTTGAAAACATCAGTGTATAATGCTAGACAAAGGAGCCCTAAAAGAGAAAACCCATGACCAGAAAACCACAGCGAATTAAAATCATACCCTGCCACCAATTTCCTCTCGAAGCAGAGTTCGCATTACTTCCATTCGGATCATCATCTCCCACATCTTTCTTGAACTGTTCAAAACAAGAATTATTGCGAAATTAGTGATTACGTCTCACTTCTTTGGTTTAATCTCAATCCTTAGACTTGTATTGTGAAAAGGGTAAATATACTTACAACATGCTGAGAAACAGTTGGCTGGCTAGTTCGAGAATAAACCTCTTGGCCTCCATAGTATATTGAGGAGCTGAAATAGCAAGGTTCAACAACTGTTTCACTCTGATATCTGTTGTCTTTGCTGTTTGTCAAACTTGGATTTCCTTTTTTGCCATTGCTGTATTGAGTTTCGTAATCCTGCTTTCTGTCTGATCCCATGAACCCAGAGTGAGAAGAATCCTTCCCTAACCCCTAAAAATCAGGGAAAAAAAAAAGTGTTTCAGAACTTGCCTCTTATTATCATGATTCACCATACGAGAATGTTCAAGGAAGGTCGTACACACGTACAAAAGAAAGAATCTCAAAAGAAAAAGAAAAAAAGGCTTCAAGTTTTTCTTTTTTGGGAAATAACCTGGTATCAGGACTAGTTTAAGCCAAGATCGACTAATTTCGCACCTTGAAGTTTACGATCAAAGCAAACTTCAAGTGGCCATGAGGTAATTTTTTATTGATAGCGGGAGTCAAACCTGGGAGCTCAGGAGTGTAAAGCCCTTTCCTTTTATTTCCATATTCTACTTGACCAACTCCTTGAGGTTAGAAGGCTTCAACTCCTCTTCGCGGTGCTTTGTTGCAACTTAGATTAGGTTTACTGTACTCTCTTTTGATGAGTCTTCCATTCAAAAAGGATAATTATGATCTCCCGTTTGACGAGTTGGTGTTGCATGCAGGTAAAACCCATCTTACGAGTTGGCTCGGATCACATCTTGTCCAACCTTAGAGTTTCTCCAACCTTGGCTTTTACGTTAGATTTTTTTTCAAGACTTACGAGGCAAACTGACATCTCAAAAGTTGGTATATCTCTAAAATTAGGCATGCAAACAATCCTTTATCGCAAAGTCAAAATTTAAGGTTGGAGTTGAGAAGGTTGTCAATTGTTATCTTTTGTGCTGCTACTTGGAAATTTATCATCTTGGGCTGTCACTTGTCATTGTCTAGTCTAGACAACAAAATGTGTAGCTTTCCACTGTAACACTATCTATGAACCCACTAAACATAGCCACACAAATTGCGACTCTGAACAACAAAAATACTAAGACAAAAAACACCAAGAAAAATCATAGGACTTTTTACATGATTCCCGAGCTTTTGGTCAAGTGGACATGAGAAAATAACAAGTGCTTGCCCAATTTGTTGAAAGTTAAACATTCCAAACCTCGGGGTGCGGCGGAAGTTGGCCGGAGATTCGGTTATAAAAAACAAGATGAAAACAATAAGTAGCAAATGAAAAATCAAAGACTTTTTTTTTGGTCTAAAATCGTTTTTTTTTAAAAATTCAATCATAACTTTTAGATTATGTTATAAACTGGTGAAATCATTTAATCTTAAAATTATAGTTGATTTTAAAAAAATGAATTGTTAAAATCTTTTAAAATCTTTTGAAAAATGAAAAAATGTTATGCCTTAAAAACACGAAAATACAAAAGGAAGGAAAAAAAGGAAGTAAAAATCACGAAAATGTTGTGGTAGAAAGCAGTAGAGGAGGAATGAATATAGTACCGTTGATGGGGTAGAAAAGAGAAGAAACAGACCGACAGACGACGACGACAGAACCAAACAGACCGTTAGACGAGGGCGACGACGACGACGAAGAAGAAGAATCCTTGGGACCGAACAGATCCGAAAAGGAGGAGGACGACGAAGAAGAACCACCCACTTGCTTTGCTTTCTCCATTTGATGATCAATTAATTTTGTTCTTTGGATTAATACTAGATTTCTCTTCTAAGGATTAACCGACAGAAATGGATAAGATTTTAGAGAGAGAGAGAGAGAGAGAGAGAGAGAGAGGATAGTAGCATAAATCAGAAAACAGAGGTAAAGTACAGAGACGGGCTACGTGAAGTTCGAAGTATGCTACGAAAATCAAACGGCTTCGCTATTTATAGGCCCCAAAAGATGGCACACACTCTCTCATCCGCATTATCTGCAATATGGGGGGTAAAACTATACAATTCATCCCTGAATTTTACCAACACATTTATAATTACATCAGTTTTGACTAGGGATGGCAAATGAGTCGGTTTGGTTCGGGTATATCCGACCTCATTACCCGAAACTAGATGAGTATCCAGAATTGAATCGAAACCCGAATGGGTAGGAAAAATTGAAACCATAACTGAACTAATCGGGGATCGGTTCGGTTCGATTACTCCCTGTTAAATTAGAAAATAAAATAAAAATGAAATAATTATGAATGAAATTCAAATATGAAAATCAGTTAAACTGGAAATATCACAGATCCGTCAATTAAAAAGGTATGCAGATATACATCTAGATATTTTTAATGCAAAACTAATATACATCTAAGTAGAAATTCAATGCATTGATGCTATACACAAGCTAAACTTCTACATATGAAGGGTAATTTTATAATTACACATATCCGGTTCGGTTCAATTCGGGGAACGGTTCAGTTATCAGCTCAAACCAAAACCGAACCGAACCCGTTCGGTGATCTCACATCTCATACCATACCCGCACCCACGGAGAATATTTCGGTTATGGTTCGGGAAAAAAAAAAAACTAGTTATGATTCGGGTAGCCATCGATTTGATCGAGATTGCCATCCCTAGTTTTGACGTTTCATTTCTATTCTAACGTGTCATCTCGAATTGCTAACGGGTGAGTCTAACGTCTTAAGTGGGGAGTATTTTTGACTTTCTCTAGTACAAGAAAAAAGTTTAATTAGGTTGGTTATTCTTATATTTTAATCTGTGTTCGAGTTTTGATTCTCCTAATTATATACTAATAGATTTCCTTTTTGCGTTTTTTGAAGCATGTACAGAATAGCGAAGGAAGAACTACAGAGAAACAACAATTAATTGTACACCTAGGAAACTAAATTTACAGGGAGGGATTGAAGTATGATATCACCAAATTTACAAGGAGTTGTACTGCAATTTTCCTTTGCGAACCCCTCACCATGAGAGAATTATCTAGGACCAACCCTCGCCATGAGAAATAATTTAGGTGGTCCTGTGTCACGTGGGTCAATGGGCCTTACTTGCCCAGGTTGCTTAAGGACCCCAAATCCCGAAACGCGAGATAGAGTGACTTCGGTTCTATACACTTGATGGCATCTTCTATGTTACTATGACAGGAACGAAATTTTTGGCGTTCCATCACGGATATGCATCCTAGGGCCCATATGATATGGGTATGGTGGCCCACTAGAAGAGATAAACGGATAAGGGTCGTTATCTGTCCACTTGAAGATTATTCGGATATGGGCCATATCCATATGGCCGACTCTTGCCAAATAGTAGTTGACTCTTTACTTTTTCCCTTCATCTTTTTCCTCTCACACCAATAATAATTCAACGAAGATACCATTTCAATCTTACAAAATTTAAAAAGCTGTTTGCTTTTTTTTTTTACCCCCTTATATTTTTAAGTTTCCTTGAAGAATCCGAAGCAGAATATTTGATCTCATACGGATATATATATTGAAACATGTGATGAAGATATATTCGATTTGGTAATCTCAAAATTCTAGATCTTGCCTTTGCAGAGTCGATCGTAAGGAATAAGGTCGGATTCTAGTAGTGTTTTTTTTAATCATATGATAGAAGAAAGAAACTATTTTTTTACCTTAAAACCTAATCTCAACCCGTCACAATGAGCATCAAACTCCTGTGCATAGAATTTGAAATACTACTAGATTGGGATCCGGGGTGCATGTTGTCCCTTTGGGGACAGGATGCATGTTGTCTCCCATCTGGGCCGTCCGTGCTCGGCGATGGACAGCTCGGATCACATCTTGTCCAAACACATGCGTACTGTCCGCTACCAAACAAATCCGAGCCGTGATGGTGCTGTCCCTAAAGGGACATCATCCATGTTGTCCCCAATCTGGGCCGTCTGTGCTCGGCAATGGACGGATGGTGCTATCCCTAAAGGGACATCATCCATGTTGTCCCCAATCTGGGCCGTCTGTGCTCGGCCAGCGATGGCTCGGATTTGTTTGTTTAATGTGACGATTCGCATGTGTTTGACAAAGATGTGATCCGTGTCGCCCATCGCCGAAGACGGACGGCTTCAGATCGGACAACATCATCTTGTGTCAGCGACAACATGCACCCCGGATCCGTTGTTATTATAGCTGAAAACGTTACTGGTTTTGAATGGAGAAAATTAAAGGGATTATTATTGTAGTTAAAATGTCTTGCCTGAGAAATTTGAGTCTTGTAGAATGAACATGTAATCTACGCCTATCGTGCAAATTTATTAATCGAAACACATTTATCTAAGAAAATTAGGGTTCAATTTGGCGTGCCAAAATATATATATATTTTTTTCAAGCTACAGGTGTTCTGAAATTATGTTGACGATATCCGATCAATACTATACTGATGGTGTCAACGAGTGCACTGAAGAATATCCTAAAAGACCGTCCAACCTATTTTGGGAGTACTAGGAATGAATGAGCGATAATCTAGTGTTTTTGGGATACCACCATGTGGTGCTCTAGGTCTCTTCCCCACCATGCATACAATCATGTCAGGTCTCCATGCTTGGTCGGCTGTGGTGATAGAAGAGCATGGAGCACGACATAACGTTTCGCTAGAGAAGATAGTGACCTTAAAGAAAACAAAAATCATCTTGCAGCATGTGGGCTCATGCACCGTGGAGTCCGCGCAGGATTCCCAATCCTTAGAGGAGGAATTGGGACAGGTTATGTCATGGCCCATGGCCATGTGATTTTGTAAGTCCGACACGAGGGAAAAGGTAAAAATAAAATAGAATAGTAGTAGCTAGGAAAAGTATTCGATCATAATAACAGTGGGAGAGAGAAGGGAGACGAATCATCTCTTGTCCAAGTTTTGAACTGGATGAGATAGATCGGATCTAGATTAGACGTTGGTACAATCAATGATACCATTAATTGTAGTAAATGGACGGTCCAGATTTGGCTTGGAGAGGATCGGACTCAAAATATCACATCGTGTTTTGTCATTAGGGTAGAGCATTGCTCCAAAAGTATTGAATAATTCCAATGCTAGGGTAGGAGACCCTATCTTTACCTTTTAGTCCCGCGATTAGCAAAGATTTGTACCGAAATGAGAAAGTATTGTCTGGCTTCCATCAGTCACCGAACGTCCTACGTAATAAAATTGGTCCCAAATTCGGTCCTATATAGGAGGAGTAATTAATATGGTCCCCAATTGTCATAGGGAGATATTCGAAGGGGCCTACTGCTTCTGTGGTAGCAATCGCCTTATTGGCTGAGACAAGATAACATCAACGCCTCTCATAGGAAAAAGACTACTTTAGGTTTTTTTAATGATGGGATTTTGGGTTTTGGAAGTATGTTAGATTTGGCATTTTCAATCTTGACAAAAACCGGACTCTGGGGTGATGTGCACTCACGGCGCGGCCGCGCCGGTCACGTTCCGGCGATCAGAGACGTTCACCGAATACCTCTCGTCGAGTACTATTAGTGTACCAAAAATCAACTTAATCGGATATCTTCAAATTCCTAATCGGAACACAAATAGATTGAAATGAAATGGAACACAAATGTACATAAACACTGGATCCAAATCACCAAACCCATTTTTTTTCAAGTTATTTATGTTCCGATTAGGTACTTCACTATATCCGATCAAGTTGATTTTGGTACACTTGTAGTACTCGACGAGGGCTATCCGGTGAACGTCTCGGATCGCAGGAAAGCGGCCGGCGTGGCCGCGCCATGCAGCTGCACAGTACGCTGCGCAGCATCTGGCTGCCAATCAAACACGCCGTTCAGTACTGTGTGGTGCGTGCCACATGGGCTGCCAATCAACCTGGGTAGGAATTCAAAATTTTTTTTTAAAAGATTTCAATGTCTTTATTAGACATATTCATCTTGAGATATAATCGTCACAACAAATAAAAATTATGGATGTGTTTGGTTTGTAGTTTAGTTTAGTTTTGATGATGTAAGCAGTTGTAATGAGTGGAGAGAGATATAGAGAGAAATGAGGAAAATGATGATGTTAACAAAACTAAAACTAAAACAAAACTCTAAACCGAACAGGGCGCTATATAGTTTAGTTTTGTTCACATTGATGAGTTTAAAAATATCACAAACTTGTAGCAAAGTTTTCTTATCAGTTACCCAAAAAAAGAAGTTATCTTATCAGTCAAAAGAGAGATCTGATAGTAGTGTTAAACACGGTACAATAATAATTTTTTGTTTTATATTTGTGTGAGTACTCTTTGACATTTGAACGGATGGAACGTTGACAATAGACACAAATGTACAAGATTTTATTTTTGTTCCACATTGCAGCCTTCCATCTAGGGATGGGCATGAGGACAGATCGGGGCCGGAGATTACTATCTCCACCCCCAATCCCCAAACCCCTTACTCATATCCATCCCCTATCCAATCTCCAACGGGGATTTATTTTTATCCTCCATCCCCGCTCCAAACGGGGAACGGGGATCCCCACGGGGATTTCGGGGATCCAATCATTTTCCCTAGAGTAACAAGTAAATAGTTATAGAAGCTCAATTACAAATCATTTTCCCTAAAATCAAGTGTGAATTCCGAACAAAATAACAGGCAACCCAACATATAACATTGTGAATTCCGAACTCCCACCAGTTGGAAAACATCATTAGAAGGCCATGTTTTCCATTATGTTTACATTCTCAAAACCCTCCAAATTTTTTAAAATGAGATGTTCGTGAAGATGGAAACTAAATGGGCCACATCTATTGATATGTACTTTGACTTGTTTCAATTGGCTTTTACTTGATGGAATTAATTAGGTTCCAAAGTCAGGGAAAATATATACCTAAAGAAGAAAAAAAACCAAAAATCATTAAAAACATGTTTCTAATGATTGGGAAATACATGTTACGCTAAAACTCATTCCACTTGCTAAAGCCATATATTTGAAGAAAATTCAGTGAGACCCCAAAGTTTCATAATTCATAAATAGACCCCTATATTTCGGGGATTCGGGGACGGGGCAGATCGGGGACGGGGCGGAGCGGGGCGGGGACGGAGCGGGGAACGGATTCGGAGCGGATTCGGGGCGGGGACATGCCTATCTCCACCCCCTATCCAATCCCCAAACATTTTCAAAAAAAATCCCCATATCCTATCCAATCTCCAAACAGATCTCCATATTGCCGATCCGTTCGGATCGGGGATCGGATCGGATTCGGACGGGGCGGATGAAATGCCCAACCCTACTTCATCATTTTTATCTAGATTATTTGACCTTTCTCTTCTTAATTCTCAATAGATGACTAGCTTATACCTCTGTACGTGTACCTTTATTTCTTAGTTTCTCCCCAAAGTCATAGTGAAAAAGTGGCCTCTGCAATCATAATTTCTCATTGGAGAATGCAAGTAGGACATCTTATTAATTCAAATTGAATCGTACGTAGATATGTAACCCAACAATGATATTTATCATTTACAAAAGGTGAAAGTAATTTTTTTTAAAGAATCAATAGAAACACAGTTTTAAAACCCAACTGCATGTAGATCTAGATGTTCGATGCACAGCCTACTTATATACAAGGGCAATTCTAGAATTTTCATTCAGTGCTAATAAAAATACACAACGTGTCGTGTCTATGATGAAAAGTTGTATGCAAAAAAACAAAAAGGAGCCGTCTAATTCCCTTTATTTTTTTAATGTTTCCACGTTGAATCAAATGCCAAACAACCACTATCGTTAAATATGTAGTCTCTCATAATTGAGCTAGGCCTTGCTTATATAAATTTTATTTTTTTTCATTCGAGTTAACCCAGCGCTGACAATACTAAAGAAAATTTAATTTGTATGTAAATTATTACATTAATCGGAAATGATTTTGGCACTTCATTCTTCAACAATCATTTGTCCAAAATTTGTCTTTTCGTGTATTTAAAATATTGTTCTCTGTGTATTATCATCACTTAAAAGACAAATATTAACGTGTGATTATTAAAATATGAAGTACCAAAATCAGTCTACCATTATAAATAGGAAATGCTAAGTACCCAAAGTAGTTGCCCAAAAAATTAAAAAAGTGAAACCGAGTCACTGATTTCAATTTATAGGTAAACATTCTGGGTACCGAGCATTGTTGTTATAAATATACTATCCATGATATTTCCAAGGAAGACACCGGAGCTTGATACAACGCCCTTCCCACGTGCTTTTGCATTGATGATCATCACCAGCCTCCACCCCATCACAACAGTCGCAAGTAACTCCAAGAGTACCAAACACCTTCGAATTCCCTATCAAAAAATAACCAATAAAAATAATTAATTAATGTAGCTTATTTGAATGTGCAGTCCTTTTCTTTTTTTTTGCTAAGTTATTTGAATGTGTAGTTGTGAACCGTATATGTGCGCTACTAATGTTGTTTGAAAATTCATACTCCCGTTGTCCAAAATTGCTAGTCTTTTTAGGGGACCGTACGTTTTTTGCATGCAAAAAATAATGTAAGAGAGAGAGAGAGAGAGAGAGAGAGAGAGAGAGAGAGAGTTCAATTACTTTGTGGGTGTAGGAGTGGGTGGACAGTGGTTGGGTAATGAGAAATGGCAATAATCAGGAAGAGAAAGAGAAAGAGCCCAAATCGCTTAGACACATCCATTTTCCACCCTCAAGAAAGAAAAAACAAGAAGAAGACTTGTCAGTTTTTTCGACTCCCAGAAGGTATTAACAGATCATGGGGAGATTTAAGAGTAAATTCCTCGTCTTTTATAGTACTCCTAGAGAGATTTAAGTGTTGCATGCTGTCAATTTGTGTTGGAACCTAGAGGACGTGCCCAACGGTTCAATTGGGTCCAGTGGGCCCTCCCTCCTCAGGGAAGGTGATGAGAAAATGAGAAAGATTCCTTAACTGCAGAGGTTCATTCTTATTGTCTTTGGTTTGGACAAATTTGTTAACACGTGAGGATTCAGAAGTGTTCACATTCGTTAGTAAAACGGTGCATGGTGACAGATTGAAGTGAGCCGCAAGTTGAACCTCTGCAACACGTTAGTAAAAAGGTGCATGGTGACAGATTGATCGGAACAGGGGATTTGAAAATTAATGAGAGAAGCTTCTAAAAAAAAAAAAGAGGTTACATTACAATTTACACAGAATATAATGCCAAACAATGGAGTAGTACTTAAGGTAAATGTAAATGGTGAAGTTTGTGAACTATTTGATCTTTCGATTTGGTAAAACTGCGTTCGAGTTCGATTTGGTCCAAATGAAATCGAATGAACCTTAATTTTAGGCTAGTTTAATAAACGACCCGAACCTGAACTTGAGAATATTTGGCTCGCAAACTTCCACATATACATAAGGAAAACTTTTTAACTTATACATGTATAACTTATAAAAGTATTATAGACTAAATTTTGATAGGTTTTTATAATTTTATATATGTATGTACAAAATAAAAAAATATATTTAAAGTTTTAGAGAGCTTCGCGTGTCAGCGGAAGCCCGCACCAAATGAAGTGCCGGCATGGCCTATGGGTTTCAACTTCTCGGAGTGGATTCCAGAGAAGTCTAGATTTCTTTTGAGCTCTCATGGGTTGGATTGAGCCATAGGTTTGTTACTATTGTGGTTTGGGTAGGACCCTATGCATCGACCCTCGTATGGGCCTGCGTCTGCTCTGCAGTACGAGTCTTAGAGCCCCATGCCCGTCATGGCTATTATGGTGTGCTCGTTGCACGAGTCATAGTAGTTTCGGTTCTTTCCGTTTTTGTATTGAAATCTTGTAGGGGTGTCCACGGATCGGATCGGACGGGACGGATCGGACGGATCGGATCCGATCCGATCCGCTCAGAGCGGATTATGGTTTTTAAGATCCGGAACCGAACCGATCATTCACGGATCGGTACGGATCGGATCGGATCAGGTCGGATCCAGCGGATTTGACAGATTAAAGAAGGATTATTGAGCGGATTGAGCGGATCCGGAACCGCCAGATTAGAAATTCTCGATCCGGAACCGAACCGAACATTCACGGATGGATCAACGGATGGTTTGGATCGGTTCGGATTGGTCGGATTGGCGGATCGGATGATCCGCTGGACAGCCCTAAAATCTTGTATTTGGCTTGGCTTTCGGCCGAATTAATGAAATGACTTTCAGTTCAAAAAAAAAAAAAAAAAAAAAATATATATATATATATATATATACACTCCTTATCTAGTCCGGGAGTCCCGGATCCGGGACTCCACCTTCCCGATATTTTTTTGACGATCCGAGCCGTCCAATGTGTTCAAAAGGTGTTTTCCAAGGCCCACGCGGGAAATCTTCAAAAAAAAATACCGGGAAGGGCTTGATCCAAGCGGTTTTCGCAAAACTGTAAATATGCAGTTTTTTGCGAAAAACCGCTTGGATCAA
Organism: Vaccinium myrtillus; assembly: GCA_016920895.1. Lineage (NCBI taxonomy): Eukaryota > Viridiplantae > Streptophyta > Magnoliopsida > Ericales > Ericaceae > Vaccinium > Vaccinium myrtillus. The sequence continues at coordinate 20,150,415 of CM029280.1, read as the reverse complement.
GCCCTTCCCGGTATTTTTTTTTGAAGATTTCCCGCGTGGGCCTTGGAAAACACCTTTTGAACACATTGGACGGCTCGGATTTCCCAAAAACAATTGGGAAAAGCATCAAAACGCTTCGGTCCGGGAAATCCGGGATCCTTGACAGGATCGCCGGTGTATATATATATATTTTGAGTTCGAGTTTGACAAGTTCGAGTTTGACTCAAACCTAGGCAAGTTCGGCTCGAGCTCGGCTTGTCAGAATTTCATTGAGTTCGAGCTCGGCTAGAGTTCGTTTAAAAATTGAATGAACAAACCTCAATATTCTAAAGATCGACTCGATTCGGCTCGTTTACAGCCCTAAGTAGAACAAACCACACTAACTTCTTGGATTTCCAGAATTACATAAAAGCCCACTTCACTCGGACATTATTTCTCTCCGCATGCATGTTCCACTCGTTATCCTACCCAAGGTTCTAAAACTCGTTAGATGCTTCGAGGGTGGCCGGACACCTTCTAACTCAGAGCCGGCTTTGGGCTAAAGCCCGTAAAGCCACCACTTTAGGCCCCAATTTTTGACTAATTTTTGGGGCCTCCAATTTTATATTTCTGTGTAGTAGTTATGCTTTCAAATGACTTATTTATGAAATTTTTTTGTTTTCCCAAGTAGTTTTAAATTTTAACTACGATATATTGAGAGTTGAGGGCCCAATTTGAAAAAAATCGCTTTAGGCCCCCTAAATCTCAGAGCCGGCCCTGAATCTAACTTCTAGGCTGAGTACTCGGTGCCTAGTCGGAAGACTAGTTGAGCTAGTCGGGCGAGTACTCAACCGCCCAGATTTTGTTTTCGAACACTGATCTTACCTGTTCCTATACATTCCTTGTTTTGAATCTTTGATTAGATAATATGGTCAAATGTATCCTACTTTTCTTATGTATATCTTACCATTATTTTTTACAACCCATGGTGTCTGTGTTAGTTTACATAAACTCTAACTAATTTTTTTTGGAGACTAAATATTCCACAGGAGCCTTCATTACTTATTCCATCGAATCTTATGTATCCCCATTCTTATAATCAATTCTTCTTAATTACCCATAAATCAAACGTGTTGGATTAATAAGGTTTATCTCTATATCTTTTGATGATCACATGATTTGCTTCAGATTAACATTTTTTCTTTTGTAATCTTTCACCATAATTTCCTATATGGATATATTAAAAGTACTCATGTATTTATGCTCCAGTTTGATTCCACCTGGCTTAAAATATAAAAAATTTGTTAAAAACAACAACATTATATATATTTTTTATTTTTTGGATTGCATTATACACGCTAGCTAATTTTTTATTTTTTTTAAAAAAACTATATGACTTATTATAGAGCTAATAGAGTCAAGGTAATTTCTGAATACTGTTAAAAATTCCTCTAATTCTTGTAGCCGTCACTGAGTTAATTAGTTTTAACAACTTTTTTTTTTGATCGGGAATTAGTTCTAGCAACTTGAGATGCATGCATGGTTTCATTTGTCCCACCGAACGGGGAATGTGGAAAAAATGAAAGCACGTTTCCTTATCATTATCAAGGAATATTGGACTTTTTCCTTCCTAGTGGAAAATAGGACTTTCTAGAGAATCATGATCAAATTTTCCTAATCAAGTTGCTTTATTCCATGCAGAGAATTCAATGTGTTTTTCTTTTTCGGTGAGTAAAATAAGATTCTAGATAGTAGTGAACATTTAAGACCCATTGCGAAATTTGACCCATTGTGATTCTATTTGACGATCGATCGACCCCATTCATTCATTTTATAAGCATCGATGTGTTTGTTACCTATGCAAAAAATCAGATTGATTAAACGCTATAATCTATCATAATGAATCAAAATATATAGTTATATTGTCACCAGAGTAATGAATGCTCAATGTCTGACGATCCATTTTGCTTATCATCAATTCGATTGAATCAAACCCTTATAGATCGGAGCAATTGTTCTTTTTCATGGACATCTAGATTTACAAAATAGACGGATCAGATTGTCAAGTAAAATAACGGTGGATTTGTTTTGCATCACGTGAGGATCATTTGCATCACATAACGGTCACATGAGAGGATTTTGATTCATGGGTTCACCGGTCGTACGTTAACCTTGTTTGTCAAGTTTGATTAATTACATGGTAAGAAGTCTTAATTACTTGGTAAATGTATGGAATGTCATAAGATAGAGACAATCCTCACAAAACGCAAAACGGATTACAAAGTGTAGACGTGTAGTGCATTACATCCAGATGTTCATTGCGACAATGAACGGATCGGATTTAATCAAAACAATAGACGGTTGGATTAAATTCATTATCCGGATTAAATCTAAATTGTACATTGTCGAAATGGACGGTCGGATGACACACTACATGGTGCAGTGCGTTTTGTGCACTGCACTATCTCCCAATCCCTATCTATCTATTTATTGTAGAATGACTACTAGTGAGAAGGAATGTGAGATCGACATATTTCCTTTAATTTTTACACTTCTTAATTCTGTTTTCATTCTAAAACTGTAAACAATATACCGATAATATCTACTTGCATTTAAATGGAATGATTTCTCACAAGATTTATTTAATTGCTAACCTAAAATCACATATGAAAAAATAGAAGTGTAGAAAATCTGCTCCATCTATAGAGGTATGGTGCAATTACATATGCAACTTCCTTTTTTAAATTTCTAAAATTGAAATCACAGATTTTCCTTCTCATTTTCGATGATCACCATTGCTAAAAAATGGCCATAAAAATTCCCATCTAAGAGTAAAACTTTTCATAAATTCTTCTTTTTTGAAATTTATATAACCACAATAGGTCAGCCTATATTTGTCCAACTTTTAAAAAAGCTAACCAACCCTTTAATACGTAATTTGGGTGAATTGTTTTGGTTTGAGAATTTATGCTCACAATTTTTGTTTGGTCCATTGGTTTCGAACTGCAATTTTATATCACATTTAAGTGATGTTTTACTTAAGAAACACAAGATAATAATGTAATCAACCATGCATGATATGGTTTCAACCAATATAGTTAATTAACACATATTTTTTTTAGTAACTTTAAACTTATTTAAGTAACTTTTGGTAATCTTCAAACATCTTTTCTCTCTCAAAACTAACCAAAATAACCATTTTCGTTAAGTTTTGCCATTTTACAACGGCTACAAACTGTTAGGTTAGGCAGATGATGATTCCTATTTCCTACCCCAAAGGTTAGTCTTTGTGCTCAATGTCATTGTGTTAGTCTCAATCTCATTAATTTGGGCTTTATAGCATCTTATTTTTAAAACCAACTGGGGTTAGCTCAGTTGGCCAGGACTCTTGTATCTCACTAGGAGGTCAGGAGTTCGAATCTCTCCGCCTCTGTGCGGGGGCTTTTCCTTTCTTTATTTCTACCCTATAACGGGCTTATTTGTTGTATTGATTAAGTTGTTGGGCTTGGTTGTCTCGTGGACTCACACAATTTATGTAGTGTCCCGGGTTGGTACTTTGTATTTCATATGTGATGTAATTGATCTCTCTTCTATCGATTGACGAAAAAAAAAAAAAGCATCTTATTTTTAAAAGAATTTTAATTAGACATCCTGTTTGGAAATTCTACTTATGTTACCATCCTATGAGATTTGAATACTTATGTTTACATTCCGACATTGGATACTTGGACCTTAATTTATGCCTTTATTTATTCAATTATTTACGTTATTAGTATCATGATTTTCGGTTCCTATCCCCTGCCCATGGAACACAACATTATCAAACCATTCTATTTTCAAATAAAATATACTGTTTAAACCACCCAATCAAAATTTTTTTTTTCCATTTTCCTTTATGAATTTGGCCTACGCATGCAGCTCCCCTAAAAATTTTAACCATGATTATCATGTTCATTATGTGAAATCACCGAAGTAGTAAAACAATAAAGCATTTTCACTGTGTAAATAACCATCTTTTAAAGGACATGTGAACATGGTTGATTAATTTACCATTTTTTTAGAAAAGTGGTAAAACAATAAATCATATTCACTATTATTTAACTTTCCTTTATGAATTTGGCCCACATATGCGGCTCCCTAAACAATTTTAACCATAATTTTTCTTTATTGTTTCATCCTAAATTCTTTATGTTTTCATCCCAAAATTCTTTGCCTATAAGGTAAAGATTTTTGGGATGGAAACATTATTAATTTTTGGAATGAAAACATAAATAATGTTTCCATCCTAAATTCATTTTTTATGTTTTCATCCTAAAATTCTTTGCCTATAGGGTAAAGATTTTTGAGATAAAAACATAAATAATGTTTCCATCCTAAATTGTTTATGTTTTCTTCCCAAAATTATTTGCCTATACGGTAAAGATTTTTGGGATGAAAATATAAAGAATGTTTCGATCCTAAATTCCATACTAAATTATTTATGTTTTCATCCCAAAATTCTTTGCCTATAGGGTAAGATTTTGGGGATGAATACACAAAAGATTTTTGCCGTAGCTCTTTATGTTTTCATCCAAAAATCATTGATCCAACAATCATGGTTAAACTTTTTAAGGGAGCTGCTGCGTGGGCCAAATTCATAAAGAGAAGTTAAATAAAAGTAAATATGGTTTATTGTTTTACCACTTTGGTGAAAAAATGGTAAATTATTCAACCATATTCACATGTCTTTTAAAAGAGGGTTATTTACACAGTGAATATGGTTTATTGTTTTACCACTTCGGCGATTTCACATAATAAACATAAATATTCTAATTATAGATAAAGGGACTTTTGGGTATTATTTAAAAGATAGGATGTAATCATAAGTATTCAAATTCTGTAGGATGGAATCATAATTATATTATTGATACTGGATATCGTGGACGGTGAGATCCACGCGGCTGGCGTTCGGGTGCGATTGGTTTGGAAATTGCGAAAAACGAAAAATGTGTGAGTCGCCACCCGGGGTTTAAATTTAGAAAATGTTTGGTACCCGAGAAACCGTTTTAAGAATAGTTGTTGACTCTCATGCCGTTTTGGAAAGGGTTTGATCTGCGAAAAGATTCTTTTGGATTCGGAAGCCAGGTTACGCGCGGGGAAGGTTTTGTTGAAAAATGCACCCCGCTCGCCCGGGAAATTCCCGGTCTTTACTAAATAATTTGTGGGATTTTTGTAGAAAATATTTCGTTAAAAAACTTTGACAAATAAACAAGCAAATAAGGAAATTAATTAAAACCATGACGGGAATAAAATTTAATCAAACAGACTAAATGATAATGACAGGAAAATAGGGGGGAGGAAAGTGCAAATAAAAAAAAAGAAATTGCAGAAGAGATCAGAGAAACAGGGTACGAACAGAGGAAAAATTTTGGTATAAAACGGGAGCCGTACGGCTCCTACATGGGGGCCGTACGGTTTGTACTGCAAGCCGTACGGCTTGCGTACAACTACATTTTTGAAAATTTTGTTTTGGGACCAGTGGGTCCAAAACCCGTTCAAAACTTGACTTTCTTTTTCAAATCAACTCCAAATAAGTTGTTTTTGTTTGTAAACAAGTTGTTGAAGTAAAATTTACATCCGGTACGAGTCGTACCGTGTGTTTATCGAGAAAAATCGCCCGGTACGGCTCCGAAAAGCCGGTTTTTGTTTGGAAAACGATTTACCGAGTTAAGATACGGTTGTTGAAACTGTTATTGACTCGGGGATACCCTCGGAGAGCCACGATTTGAGAATCGAGGCTCGAAAACGATTTATACCTTTCTGGAACTTGAAACAGACGCTGGAACTTCTGGATTGTTCGGGTTTGAACTCGTAAGATCAAGATTCGGTATGGTTTGGAATGATATAGTGGATTTGGTTTTAAAGAAATTGAAAGAGAATGGGAGATACGAAGTTTCGGGAAATTTTCCGATGGTTTCGAACGAGAATTTCGTCGGAAAATCGAACGGAAATTCTCTCGGGGTATGATTTTTTTTTGGGTGTCTTGAGAGGTGAGGAGGATGTCTCCTTTTATAGCCGGAGGAAGGGGAATAAAAATGATGATATTCGACGGCTGAGTAGTGATGATATTCCTGAGCGGTTTGCCAGAATTTTGCAGGGGATAACGAAACCCACCGTACGGCTCCCAAGGGGAGCCGTACGGCTTGTATGGGGGAGCCGTACGGCTTACAAAGAAAAATTGAGCCGCACGGCTTGAGACAAGAGCCGTGCGGTCTGTGAGGCTGAGTTCCCAATTTTCTGGATATGTTCCAAGGTAGTTTGATTGTTCTTTTCGTCATCGGAGATGCACGAGTATCAAAATTGAGGTGTCTACAGATATCTAATTAACTCTCCTTATTTTCAATCTTTATTGTATATTTGTTGTAAGGAAAATTTAATTAGGTATCTTGCTTCAGGGTCCTACTTATGTTCCATCCTTGATGTTATCGGTAATTACGTTTACACCCTGAAATTAGATAATTGGACTATTGTGCCCTTATTCAGTCCATTATTAGAATGTATTGTAAACGCAAATCTTATTAGGGCATCTCTAGTGCACTACCTAAAATCACTACCTAAAGTGCCCTAACTAGTTAGGTAAGAAAAACCCCAAAAAATGGTCTCTAGTGCACAAAATTTGGCTCCCTAAAATCCTAGGTGGCACCCCTCACTACCTAAAGTGCCCTAAGTGACTACCTAAATTTGGGGAGGTACTTAAGGAGAGAGAAAGAGGAGAGAGATAGAGAGAAAGAGGAGAGAGAAAGTTGCTTGCATTTATAAGCCATTGTTTTTTTGGTTATGAGGCCCACTTAAATGGGTCCCACATACACTTTAGGGAGTATTTTTAGGGAGTCCCATTAAAGTGAATTTCTTCTTAGCTAGCTAACTAAGTTCTTAGCAAACAAAATTGGGTCCCACATGTGCTTAGGTGTACACTTTAGGGAGCATTTTTTAGGTAGTGCACTAGAGATGGCCTTAGTATATACAGTTAGTTTTACCTGAACATCCGGGATTATCAATCACATCTTCATTCATTTCTTTACTTGTTGATTCTAGCTGATTCATTTCCATAACTTGAGGTGAATTTGAATTTCAAATTTTCAAATCCTAATCAAGTAAGGAATCCACAAACATGCTTATTGGTTGGAAAATATCAGGGATCAATCAATTCATCAAGCATTTTTATAATGTCTATGATTATTTCAAATTGTAGATACGGTTTACAGTCTTGATCGTGAATCACATCCTTTAGTAATGTCTCCAATTGTTCATTAAATTTGTGAATCTAAATAAAAATTTAAAAATAACAAATTAAGCATTGATTTTGTTTCCATTTCAATGTTCTTACCACTCGATTGATCTAGGGTTTTCACATCCATATGATAACATAGAGCAAAATTTACAAAATATCGTAAAAATGCGAATGAGGAGTTTAAACTTAGGTGTTGTGCGATCAAAAGATGTACAAAGAATCAACTCTCTCTCTCTCTCTCTCTCTCTCTCATAGATATATAGAGCAAAAATAAAATCTTCTTGTAGTTATAATTACCCATGAACAAAACAATTTCTTTGAGACTACTGTTTTAATACATGGCGCAATGCAATCGATTTTTGAAGGAAACTTTTGTTTTCACCGGCGGTGGAAATAACTTAATCTCTTTATATAATTAGGCTTTGTCGACGATAATGTTCCATCGGGACTTCTTCATCAATTAAATTCAAACATGGGCAATTCCTAATGCTTAAGATTACGGGTTGAGAATTGAGATTATGATGGCTAGAATTCCCTTGAAAGATTCGTACGTACGTTTGTAAAGTCAAATTGAATTTTGCATGTGGATTCCCCATTTTTCTTTGGAATTCTCCAAAAGTCTGTACATTCTTCGCACCAGGTAATTGACCTATTAAAACAAATCATTTTCAAAGGTGGAAAATAACGAAAGAATCTGTATATGCTCTTTCACATCTTCCATATAGAAAAGGCCAATGTAAACACAAGTCTTGACTCTTGACCACGACAAGGGTTAACATAAGATGAATTGTTGACACTAATCTTAGATACAATGACTTATACAAATTCGGAGAATCGTGTGATTTACGTGAATTCTACATTATTTAGTTGAATTTACTTGTATCAGACGATTTTGGATACATCCATATTTGAATATATGTACCAATTTAAGTCTATGTGCACAGTGCACATACTTTCACTTGCAAGATGCAATAATGAAAATGCAATGGCATGAAGGCAACTCTAACCCTAAGCCGTTTTTGTGGTCAAAATTATTGTTGGATCGATCTCTTATAAATCCCTACATTCATAGCTACATTTTACCCTTTTCGGCTTTTCGTAAAGAGTGCCTCGCACAACGGTAGCTTCTTTTTTTTTTTTTTTTTCCCGTGTTGAAGCTGGTGCTATGGGTTGGGACTATTGAGGTTCACGTATTTTTGGTCATATTGCTGTACGAGGATCCAATCTATTGTTAGGATCGATCATGACGTCTCTATGCAATTTGATGCTATGCAATATGATCTTTGTTTGTTATTGGATGGCTGTTGCCCGATGGCCAACCTCTTTTTTCCCTTCTCGGGGCTTTGGGCGATATATGATTGTTGTGGGTTTATGTTCCAATTCAGTTGAGATGTTTTTTCATCGTTATGATGCCGTCATTCTCAGTCTCATTAATCGTTGTAACCCCGTATTTCAAAGATTAATAATTTCGTTTTTCCTATCAAAAAAGATGTCTTTCAATTGGTGCAATTTGCTTATATTGCCAAAATATCCCAAGAAAAATCAATTACGCAAGGAAAGTTACACCCTCAACATATGTTCCATAATTATTGGGTTTGCGCATCAATGTATTCCACAAAAATAGAGACAAAAGAGAGACGGGAGAGAGTATAGGTCTTTTCAGCCAATTCCAATGATCTTAAGCTATAGGCTTATTCAAGGAACTATACGATTTTTAAACGCGTGAGAGTGATTTTAGGCTCAATTCCCCACCCTCTCGAAAGATGAACCATCCTAAATGATTGAAGAGAATTAAAAGGAAAATGCTTCCTTTAACTGATTTTAATTTGCAAGCCAGTAATAAAATATAGTACAATCATGTTCATTTAGAGTATCTTATCCAACTTCTGCAACAGACATAAAGAAAAAAAAAACCAGAAAATTTGTACAATGTCATACGGATACGGAGTTGGGACATCATATGGCGGTGATCCGGGCCAGTTTTCAATCACATCAGTATTGGAGAGCGCAAAACGAAATGTACAGGTCCACTAATTATGTGAGGGAAAATGAATTATTCAGGCCTCCAGGGACCAAAGCCACAACTCCTCAAGACGAATTAGGCAGCACATGTAGGGATGACAATTTCACCCAAAACCAATGGATACCCGAACCAAACCAACCTTATCAGAGCTATTTTATATATTTTTTCCTACCCATGGGGCGGGTTTGGTTTTTCAAAACATAATACCCAGCGGGTTTGGATTTGGGTTTGGTCTGAGTAAGTACTCTGCCAAACCAAACCCAAACCGGTCCATATAATATTACTTATAGGATATAAATAAACATATTGTATTTTTATAGACATGTAATTTTTATTTTTCAATTCATAACTTTCAGTGACTTTTCATTCCATTTCCCTCTTTATTCCTCTCAAATCCCTTAAAAATCTCAAGAGTCTCTATAGGAACCTCTTAAGAAAAGTTTTATTATTTAGTTATTTCCTTTGATTATGTTGGAATTTAGATGTTTAATGGTAAAATCATATGGTATGTTACTTTTTTATTTTAACATATGGAGTAATCTTTTTTCCTTCATATGTTCATTATGGAATGAATATTAATGCGTGTTTGGTGCGGTTTGGATAAAATCCAAATCTATATGGTTTGATTATGGTGCACTAAAATTCATACCCGTTGGATATCGGTTTGGATTTGGGTATAGATAAATGCTTTGGATTTGGGTATGGTAATCGCAAAACCCGGACCAAACCATACCCAAATCCAAAGCATTTATCTATACCCAAATTCAAACCGATATCCAACGAGTATGAATTTTAGTGCACCATAACCAAACCATATGGATTTGGATTTTATCCAAACCGCACCAAACACGCATTAATATTCATTCCATTTATGAACTGAACATATGAAGGAAAAAAAATTATATATTAAAATAAAAAAAGTAACATATCATATGATTTTACCATTAAACATCTAAATTCCAACATAATAAAAGGAAATAACTAAATAATAAAACTTTTCTTAAGAGGTTCCTATCGAGACTCTTGAGATTTTTAAGGGATTTGAGAGGAATAAGGAGGGAGATGAAATGAAAAGTCATTGAAAGTTATGAATTGAAAATAAAAATTACATGTCTATAAAAATATAATATGATTATATATATATATCATATAAGTAATATTATATGGATCGGTTTCGGTTTGGGTTTGGCCGAATACTTACTAAGACAAAATCCAAATCCAAACCCGCTGGGTATCATATTTTGAAAACCAAATCCGCCCCATGGGTAGGAAAAAAATGTAAAAAACCGCTCCGATAGGGTTGGTTTGGTTCGGGTATCCATTGGTTTTGTGTGAAATTGCCATCCCTATTGCCATCCCTAAGCAGACATGATAATTGGGCTCCTCACATGATACACCCCATATATAGTTGCATCTAGCATTTTCTACGAAAGCAAGGCACACAGGGAGCAATGGATGTTATTACGTGAAAAACCACAAGCAGTTAGAAAGGGCTGGATACAATTGAATGGCAAGAAGTTAGGATTACGTTGAATTTTAGTAGACATTCAAATATTTTTTGAATTTCAGACATTGCTTAAGGTTTTTTTTTCCTTTTTTTTTCTTTGCTTGCTTCTTAATTACATTTAGCTGGAGCTCTAGCTTTCAATAAATATATTTGTCCTTGATTGGTTTGATTGTAATTGTTTTGGTTTGAAGTCCTTTTTTATGCATAGATGTATTGTAGTTTTTACGTCATGGTGTTTATCTCCATTTTATCTGATTAAATACATGCGATGTTGATGCAGTATGTTGTCCGATAAGCAAAAGAGTGCATTAAAGGTTATCACACTTATTTTGATCATCAAAATACTAAGGAAAAAATGTATTGCCAGAAGGCCCGATACTGTCTCATTGCTTACTGGACCTGGATATGTGAAAGAAATTCTATATCTGTAGAATAAAAAGTTGCAATGTTTCTCATAGCATTAGCTCAGAATATACGGAATCGTTTTGTGAAAAGAAGATTCAATCATTCAACACAAACAATACATAAGTACTTTTATGTAGTGTTACATGCTATGTTGAACTTCTCAAAAGAGATGATTGTTGCCACACCTTATGATCAGCCTATGTAGGGGTGAAAATCGGTCGGTTCGGTTCGGTTTTTGGGGTGTCCGGGACTGAACTGATCGGTTCGGGGTGGTTTTGCTGGGAACCGATCCCGATCGAAAAAAACAATGGACCGATCGGTTCGGGGTGGTTCAATTTTTTTCGATTTTTTCGGTCCGGCGTTAAGATTGAGATGGACGGCTAGGATTTGTTATTTTTGGGGGGTCAAGATCGTTTTTTCAGGTTTTCGGTCCAAATAGGGGTGGTTTCGGGGTAATTTGGTCCAAATTGGCATGATTTTGGTTCGGTTCGGTCCAAACCAATTTCCAGGAAACCGAGACCGAACCGATAATTTTTCGGTTCGGTTTGCTCGGTCCGAAGTCAGCCGACACAGCTTTTCCCCCACCGAAAACCGAACTGATCGGTCGGTTTTTTCGATTTTTCTTTCACCCCTAAGCCTATGCATCAAATTCAACATAACCGCCGTATTAGACCAGTATTTCAGGTAATTTTTAATGTAGAATTGAGATGTATTTGGATTGGTTTCTGTTTACATATAAAATTAACAAATCCAATAACTAATTGACACGTAATCAAGGATGCCAAACATTGGCGAATATCTGTCAATGAAAATACACTGGATTATAGAAAGAGAATTGAGTAAATATGATGTTGTATTATTTCTCAAATTGAAAAGCAGTTATTGGCAGTTACAAGGAATTGTCAATACGGAAAACAAACGTCGAAGTCATGGTTTTAACCGCTAGATGCTTGAAGTCCACGTGTAAACACATGATACAAAGCAATTAGCAGTTGTAACACGTGGATTACATTTTGAAAAGCAGTTATTTTCCTTGAATGGTAATCATTTGGATTAATTCAAGCAACGGTGCAGATTCAATGAGAAACTTTTGGAGGAAGATTAACAAGAGTTCGAAATCAGACGTGGGAGAGAGAGAAGAAAACTGCCAATTCAAATTATGGAGTTCGAAGCAAGCTAAGTTCAAATTCATTGGGCGGGAAATCCAACAGCGTTTATAAATAGAAGAGAATGAAGAGTAAAAACCCCCGGACAAATCTTCAACAAACAGCTATCAAACAAATGATGCTTGGTTTGTTCATTGGCAAGTAGTTTTAGGATTTCGAACCCAGTTCGAAGTAGTGTAGGAAGTAGATTAGGAAGTAGTTAGGATTAATTTTGGTTGTTCTTGTAACAATCATCTGTTCGAAGCTCTCAGTACCTTGTATTTGAAGTTGAAGGCAATTTCGAAGTAAGTCTACCTTTGATTTGTTAGTCGAAGTCTCTTGTTTCTTATTTGTTCTTTAATTTCCTAAGTAGATTGGTTTGCATTTCTTCACTTCGAAAGAAAAAATCCTCTTAAGTGAGGTATTTGAACCATTAAAACACAATCGCCTGATTATATTTGGTTTTTCCAAAGTTAATCTGAGGGAGGAGATTAAAACTCTCTCTGGTACGCTCGCACTCAATTATTTTATTGCAAAGAAGTAAAAGAACCACTAACATTTTTTGGCACGCCCAGTGGGACCCCTGAAAGTGTTGAATGGCTCCAAAACTTAGGAAGCAAACAGACGATTCTCAAATTGGCCAAACGCCAGAAGATGAGAATAATGTTAATCCTAGAGAGAATGAACAGGTTGAAGGACCTCAAATAGGTCAAGAAACTCGCATTGGTCAAGATACAAATGTTGGAGTTGGCCAAAATTCTCGTATGAACACTAGGAATAACAAAACAGTGCAAATTGATGACCCAAAGAATCCATAAATTGGAGGAAGTGTGTTGTCAAGCCAATTTGCCGAAATGATTGCTACATTTAAGGAATTGGTTCAAACCCAGAGACTTATGTTTCAAAAATTAGAAGAACAGTCAAAATCTAGAAATGAACCTGTGCCTTCATTTGAAAAAGATAAAGGAGAGGCTAGTTCTAGTAAACATAAGTCTAGGCCTGGAAAAGAGCCTATCAATGTGGATGAAATACCAGAATCTTGGTATGAACCTGCAAAAATTATGACTCTCAAATTCCCAAACCTAAGAAAACATATAAACAAACCACTCATATTCCATTCGAACCTAGCTTTGATGGTATAAATGGGGGTAAAAGTTTTAAAAATGATGATTATGGGTTTGAAGGATACAATTATTCCACAGAGAAACATTTTACTGATTGGGCTAGTTCAAGGAGGCCTAATGTAGAAATTGGAGTTCCTAAGTATCCATGAATACTAGAGATGGGAAGAGTGCATTCGAATCACCTTTATGAACCTTTTGCAAGGCAAGAAGGAGATTACAAACAACCACAACCTTTTGATGGTCCTCTTGATAGGTTTCCAGAAGATCACATGACAAGAAATGTGAATTGGGAACCACACATTAACGCAGATGTTCATTGGAGAGGGAATTCTACTCTTAGAGATGAAATATTAGGCCTTATGCAAGTAGTTTATGGACCTCTAAACCGGGGGGTACAAACTCAAACTTATAGAAAACCTTATCCATAATGGATAGATAGGCAGTTCGAAGTCCCTAGCGGATTTAAAATCCCTGATTTCACACTATTTCATGGGGATGGGAAACAATCAACCACTAAACACATCGCTAGATTTACTGCTCAGTGTAAGGAATTAGGTAATAATGGTTTCATTAAGTTGAAATTATTTTCTAATTCCTTGACAGGAACAACCTTCGAATTGTATTCTAATTTGACTCCGGAGTCAGTTCCAAATTGGCAAAGGATGGAAGAATTATTCCATGCACAATTTTACTTAACTGAGCCTGAAGTAACTATGGCTGATTTAGCAAGGTTAAAATAAAAACCTGATGAAAAGGCTGCCCAGTTTATTACTAGGTTTAAAAGGGCTAGAAACAAATGTAAACTTCAATTACCAGAAGTTGAGTTTGTAAGAATAGCACAAGATGGCCTAAGTAGAGAACTTAGAAAGAAGTTCAATTCTACTGAATTTAGGGATTTGGCTGATTTAACCTACAAAGCATCTAGATATGAATCTTTGTTAGAAGAAGATGTTGATAGGAATAATTCTTCCTATTCTACTTACTATAAGGATCCTACTTATGAAATTGATGCTGCTGAAATTATTGAACATGAACCTTGTGTGTGTGAATGTCTGGTTCGAAAAGATTCTTCTATAGCACCAAGGAGTAACAAGAAAGCAATTACCAAAGTGTATTCATTTGATGTTTCTAAAGCAGATGAAATCTTTGATTACCTTTTGAAGAAAAAGTTTATCAAACTTCCTGAAAATGTTAAAAAAAACCCTGTGGTATGTTGAAATTGGCTCATTTTTGGCTCACTGGAATTCCCATCCGGACGGTTTTGGCCGAGACGGATTTTCCAGCTTCAGGTTCAGACTAATTTCTCGATTTTTCGTCCGAGCAATTTTCAAATCCGTTTTGACGGTCGGAGGTGAGACAGACGCTTATTTAAGCAGATTTTAGAACATCAGCTTTTCTTGAGAAGAAAATAGAGAAACTCTGAGAGATCTCATTTGTAGCCTTCGGGTATCCGATTTTCTTCTGATTAGTGAAACCCTCATCATCTGACTGCCTATGGAGTAGGTTTTCTTTTCCAAACCACATAAAATCTCTTTGTTCTCTGTGGCTGGTATTTCTCTCTCTGTTCTCTAGTTTGTTCAGTTACATAGCATAAATCACATTTGTTTTCTTTGTTTGTTAACGCTTCTGCACAACATGGTATGTAGGGATGACAATGGTGCGGTTCGTTCGGTTATTACCTAAAACCAAAACCAAAATGAAAACCATCGGTTTTTATTTTATTGAAACCATTAACCAAAAGTGGTCCAAAACCACGGTCACCAGTTCAGTTCAGTTCGGTTTTTTTAAAAAAAAAAAAAAACTGAAAACAGGTTTTCAACATTCAATTATCCGCATTTGATTACCGTTTAATATCTAGTGTAACACAATTTATAGCCAACGTAGGAGTATTAAAAGGTAACAATTCAAAATATGTTTCCGTTATTCTATAATCCAATTTACTTCTGAAAGATAATGAGAAATGAAGCCATTTCCTCACACATGATTTTCTAGGGTTTTTCTAATTACATTTTTCTTTACCTTCATGACGTGTTGTAATAGTAATTATGAGTAGAAAAGTTCAAATTTGAGAAAACATTCGTTACACCAGCGGTGTAAATCAAAATTTCCTCCAAATAGATTGCATCGCGCCATGTGTCCCTGTTCTACCTTTTGGGACCACTGTTTGGACACATGGTGCAATGTGATACATATGGAGGAAACTTTAGTTTACACCACCGGTGTAAAGAATGTTCTCCCTTTTTATTTCTTCTGTTATATGTATTTTGTAAAGAATGTTCTCCCTTAGATGTATTGTCATTCTTTTAGCTTATTGTTATGCTTAATTTTTTTTTCCATCCTTAACAAAGGCAACAAGACGAGGATTTAGCAAATATCTGGCCACTTACAAGTAGAAAGCAAAACAGAGGTGTACATTTAAATTAAGGATATACGTAGTCATTCTCGGTTTGGTTACGGTTATGGCTTAGATTCGGCTTTTGGTGCGGTTATGATATGGAATCGAACTGGCCGGTTTTTCTATATTGAAAACAAAAACTAAAACCACGGTTAAAAATTCGGTTAAAAACTGCACCAATTGGTTCGGTTAACCAACAGTTCGGTCGAGTGTGCCATCTCTACTGTGGTGGTGATAAAAGTGAAGAATCTTCAAGCGACATAAAAATCTAGGAAAAATGCATATATACAGCTTTATGAAAAATTGCTCAGATAAAGCCTTTCCTGGTCATTTTTATTGGTGATTCCTCGTGGGGACTCTTAAAAATATTTAAACACATTGATCGCATCTTCAAAATTCAACCGGGAGCTATGAGGTTTGCACATAAGCAATACCTCCCCTCTCTCGACAATATTTTGATGATCCGAACTGCTCAATGTGTTTAAAACATGTTTTTAAAGGTCAACGCGAGGAATCACGAAAAAAATGACCGGGAAGAGCTTGATCTAAGCTGTTTTTCATAAAACTGTATATATGCATTTTTATGAAAAACTGCTCGATCAAGCTCTTTCCGTACATTTGTCTTTGGTGATTTATCGCGTAGACTCCTAAAAACATGTTTTGAATACATTGAACGGTTCGGATCATCAAAATATGACCAAGTACTATGAGGTCCGTATTTTAAGCCAGTCAGGGATCCCTGATTGGATCCTGACTGTATATAAATATATAGATGTGAACACTCCGCCGAATTTAACCAAAAATCGGTTTATGAAAACGGTTCGATTGATTGGATGGAGTCGCCACCCGGGTTTGAGGACCGTACCCGAGAAACCTTTTGAAAAATGACTCTTTTGCCCTCAGGAAGGAAAATGTTTTCACCGGTCTTTCAAAATGAGATTTCTCGGGTCCGGGAACTAGGTTACGAGAGGGGAAGGAATTTAAAGCACCCCACTCACCCGGTGTGTAACCACCGGTCTCTACTTAATGTTTAAGGGATTTTGAAAACATCATTTAAATAGACATTAATCGCAAATTCACGCGAGAGCACGTAAACACACCAATGAAATTAATGTAATGGGGGTGGATGCTTGTGCTAGTGTCATGAGTGACCAAATATTACGCATAAGACACTGAGACTCCCATAAATCATGCTTGGACTGCCTTAAAAGGTTCCAGAAACCAACCACAAACATCACGCTAATCACACCTGGATAGCAAACTGGACACATGGATTAGGCAGATCCAAGCGCTTGGAGAAGGTATGGGCGCCTGGAATAGGGGACTCCAGGCGCCTGGACCTCATCAGTGTAGACACCTGGATTGCTAAGCATGCACAAGTTTTCTTTAATCCAGGCCTCACAACAATCAATAAATACAGACTTTGGTGTTTATTCTTGCATGTGTATTGTGATGTTTAATGCCACCATGAACTGAATGGATCTCAAAATCAGCTTTATGACATGATGTAAACCTAGAAAATCATGATTTTAGAATGTTTTGTGGATGAAATGCAACATACTCGACTGATTTCTGTTGGGCACAATGTCCTTTTATGTATATAATGAAACACTAAACAAACTCATGACTGAAAAATAGAGGGGAAGGAGATATGAAGTAGATTGGACCAAGAGATGCTTTGAAAATTCATGTAATGAGTATGCATGACCACAAGGCCCCTCCCCTATTTCATGTGACATCTCTAATTTTAATAGAAACTAACATGGAATGTCACCTCTACTTTCAATGTAAAGTCTAATTTTAAACATAAACATGCTTTCCCAAAATATCATCTACCATGTTCTAAAATGATCGTTTAGATCATGCAACCAAAAACAACATGCACAAGTGACCTGCTATTGCTTCAAATGATCAAAGAAAGTGCAAATAAAGTGGAAAACACAACTAGGGGATTGGAATCCAGGCGCCTGGACCATCTAAGTACAGGCGCCTGTATTCAATACAGGTGCAAGTGAAGGTTCCCCTTTTTGTGAAATTTGAGACTTTTCTAAGCCCTTTTCTAGTATAAAGAACTAGTAAGAACTCAGATGGAGTCCCCCTTAGGGCCTAGTTTGAGCATATTTGGTAAATAACTACCTTTGAGCTTTGATTGAATGGGCTTTTGGAAGGGTTTTGGAACAAGTTTTATGGGTATAAGCTACTGGACTTGGGTTTTCAGAGCTATTGAGAGCTGATTATGATTGAATGGTGGGGGTTTTGATTGTGGAGCGTGAAGTATGAATGGTTAATGTGATATGAATGTGAGTTTTTGAGGTTGAGAGTGAGTGAAAATGGAAAGGCTGTAATGATCAATGTAGCAGGTTCATGTTGTGTATCCCAAGCATTCGTTACCTATTCTTGGGGGGTTGTCCCTGGAACGTTTGATATCCCTTGTGGAGAGGGATTTCGTCCAGGTTATGTTAACAGGTTATGCATACTGTTGTTTCAAGTTACTGGGTCTGCATACGGGTAATAGTAGGTTCATTCCCTATGCGTTCACGGCACATCAACAATCATTACATGCTGTCCACGAGTTAGATGAGCCTCTTAATCTCATCAATCAGGTTATGGAAGATCTAGCTTGAATGTTGAAGACTTTATGTCGTAAAGCCTATTGGGATCATCTTCATGCTACTACTTTCATGGGTCTTACCTTTTGGCATCCAATTGATATAGGTGTTTTTGCCTCTCCGTTGGGTTTGAAACTCTTAGTAATAACATTTCTTTTCATTTGTATTGGTTTCTTTCCATTATCCCTATTCTCCCATGTAGCCTTTTGGCTTCCCCGCAATTTTCTTTCTTTTCTTTTGTTTTCTTTTGTTTTGTTTTGTCCTCCCTGGGGTATGCCCCTTGTAGGCTGTATATCCGTTTTGCCCCTTTTATTTTCAAGCTTGGTTTACCAAAAAAAAAAAAAGAAAGAAAAGAAAATGGAAAGGCTTAATTGGAAATGGGTTTCTGGAATAAGTTTGACAGCATAACAGCAAAAGGAGGGAGTATGTTTCAGCCTCCCCCAAATGAGAGAGATGAGGGGCTTTATATAGGCAACATAAGGTTCAAAAAAGGCCATTCGAACCCTTAGAGGTCCACCTTAGGAGTTTAGATAGGCTCATCATGCTCCCCAACCATCTCTCTAACCGATTTCTGCAGAAAAATCCTCAAGGATCTTATTCCCGCCCATTATCAACTTAAAGTTCACGCAACCAGGGTTGAACTCCAGGCGCCTGCATTGTGCAAGTCCAGGCGCCTGGACTCAATGTGGGCGCCTGGAATAGGGAACCTAGGCGCCTGGACTCCATCTAGGCGCCTGAAATTGGCCAATCTAGGTGCCTGTGGAAGGAATCCAGGTGCCCTTGTTTTAGGGTTTTGGGGTTGTTCCTAGGGTTTCAGGTGGTGTTTTGGTGGGTTTATGGAGGGTTTTTGGTGGGTTCTCAAGTCCTCAATCAAGCCTTGTATGCTCGTTAGGCGTTTTCATCATTGGGGAAATCGTGGAATCCCAAGGGTTCAGATTGGGGTGTCTACAATAGAAAACTTCTAGTCAGGGATCCTTGATTTAATGCAGACCTAACATTTTCCGATTGAATTTTGACGATCCGAACCGTCCATTATGTTTAGAATGTGTTTTTAAGGGACCCCGCGAGGAATCATAAAAAAAAATGACCGGGAAGGGCTTGATCCGAGCAGTTTTCGATAAAAAACTATATATGTATAGTTTTATCAAAAACTGGTTGGATCAAGCCCTTCCCGGTCTTTTTTTTGAAGATTCCGCGCGGGGACTCTTAAAAACACATTCTAAACACATTGAAGGATTCGAATCATCAAAATTATTCGAAAAAGGTGAGGTCCGTGCTTTAAGCAGTATAAGGGTCCGTAACTAGAAGTGGAATGTATATACATACATGCATGATAGGTGTGCAATGTCATAGATATAAGCGCCTAAGTAGGGCGAATTAGCGCATTAGAGGCGCGATTTATTTCATTTTCCACTTGATGCAGTGTTGCCTTTTGTTTTTGGTGTTTGTGTTTATTCTGTAGGGAACAGGTCGAAAAGGAGCACGGAAAGTGGCAATAGGACATCGGCCATGTGGGGCATGGTGGGACCCAAACAAGGACGACCAAACAGCTGGAATTTCAATTTAGCAGGCTCGGTATCGATACAGGGATTGTCCCGTATTGATACCCGTGTGCTCATTCGCGAACAGAACGTCTGGGTATCGATACAGGACTTCTCCTGTATCGATACCGAGGGTCTTAAATTGCCCGTTTTGACTTGCCACGTGTGTTGACTTCGGGGGAGGATAAATACCTCGTTTTTGTTCCGAATTAGGGTTCGAACTTTGTTTAGTTTCTCTTCTAATTTCGCAGCCGTTTTTCCTTTGGAGATTCTACTTTCCGGAGCTTATTCTCATTGAAGTTTTTGGCGTTTCGTTCAGGATTCAAGTATTGCTTTCGGTAACTTTCTGTTCTATTTTACGTTAATCTCAGTTCGCGGGAGTTTGTCCGTGATCTGACTTCGAATCTTTGTTTTAATTCATATTCAAGTATATTTAGCATGTTTTATTCCAGAATTTTCTTATTCGTTCAAATTGATATGAGTGAGTAGTCCCATAAGTATGGTCGCGGGGTGATTAACACGCCGTGGCCAGGGTCGGATGTGTTCTTGCTCCTATTCTCAAATTTAACAACGGAAAAATCAATTTTAGGTTATTAAAGAGCTTCCGTCGGACGAATCCGAGCTTTGTCGGAGCCCATGTAGCGCGGGGAACGGGGGACCAAAACCTGTTCTTCGCTGTACATGGGTAACGGCGACCGCGAGAATTCGCATCTTTCGGGGTAACCTTTTCTCTCTAAAATCAAACGTTTCTTGGAAACAACGAATGTAGCATGAAATATCCGGACCTGGTCACCGTGTTATGAACCCTACGACCGTACTTCCTTTTAATTAATTTAAGTAAAATCAAATTCTCTTAGTTTAGGTAATTTCACCAATCAAATCACAAGGGTGGCTACCTAAGAGCCGTGTTTAAACTGAGCAACTCGAGTACTTAGAAAGCACTTTCCACCTTCTCTGTGGATTCGATTCCGGTCTTACCGGGTATTGTGCTACACCGGTCTCCGCCCTACGCTTGGGGCAACCCATTAAATTAGGTATAGGATTTCGGTCAAGCAATGCATACATAAAAATACATAGAGTCAGAGAGATGAGAAGTTTTTCATTGCCGAGTGGGTACCACATGGTGCTGAACTTGGTACCTTGCGATCAATCAAACACGCCGTTCAGTACTGTGTGGTGTGTGCCACATGGGTTGCATGAGCCCCGTTCGGTATCGAATAGTGCGTTTTGATTGACCGTAGGGTACCACATTCGGCATTGGCAGCGCGATTGGAGCTCTAAGAGCAAGTGCACCAATAGATAGCTATAAATGCTCCTCAACAATGCAAATTTGTATTTTTCCTATCCCCACTTGGCCTTCCTACTACACCAATCCCCTCTAAATGTAAAGGTATCCCAATAAAATAATGCAAAGTAATAATGAGAGAGAAGAGAAGAGAGAGAGAAGAGAAGGAGATAGAGAGGAGAGAGAGAGAATAGAAGATGACAGAGAGGAGAGAGAGAGAGAGTAAAGAATGATTTAATTATATAATTGCTCCTCAACAATGCCTGGCTATTGATACCGAGCCCAAGCAGTCAAAGGTATTTTACCTTCCCTTTTGGCTTGTCTGGTGCAGCACAATTTTTGTGATTTGTGAGGTAAAATAGCAAAAAACTGAGGTTTAGCTTGTCTTGTGCACTTGCTCTAAGACTTCCAATTATAGGGAGTGTTGCAATGACCAATTTAACCTGGGTAGGAATTCAATTTTTTTTTTTTAAAGATTTCAATGTCTTTATTAGACATATTCATCTTGAGATATAATCGTCACAACATATAAACACTATATAGTTTAGTTTTGTTCACATTGATGAGTTTAAAAATATCACAAACTTGTAGCAAAGTTTTCTTATCAGTTACCCAAAAAAAAAAAGTTATCTTATCAGTCAAAAGAGAGATCTGATAGTAGTGTTAAACACGGTACAATAATAATTTTTGTTTATATTTGTGTGAGTACTCTTTGACATTTGAACGGATGGAACGTTGACAATAGACACAAATGTACAAGAATTTATTTTTGTTCCACATTGCAGCCTTCCATCATTTTTATCTAGATTATTTGACCTTTCTCTTCTTAATTCTCAATAGATGACTAGCTTATACCTCTGTACGTGTACCTTTATTTCTTAGTTTCTCCCCAAAGTCATAGTGAAAAAGTGGCCTCTGCAATCATAATTTCTCATTGGAGAATGCAAGTAGGACATCTTATATATATATTAATTCAAATTGAATCGTACGTAGATATGTAACCCAACAATGATATTTATCATTTACAAAAGGTGAAAGTAATTTTTTTTAAAGAATCAATAGAAACACAGTTTTAAAACCCAACTGCATGTAGAGATGTTCGATGCACAACCTACTTATATACAAGGGCAACTCTAGAATTTTCATTCAACGCTAATAAAAATACACAACATGTCGTGTCTATGATGAAAAGTTGTATGCAGAAAAACAAAAAGGAGCCGTCTAATTCCCTTTATTTTTTTAGTGTTTCCACGTTGAATCAAATGCCAAACAACCACTATCGTTAAATATGTAGGCTCTCATAATTGAGCTAGGCTTGTTTTACTTTGTTGAGCTATAATAATTTGATTCACATTTAGTTTGAAACATTTATTTTAACCTTGTACGAGTTACCCAGCGCTGACAATACTAAAGAAAATTTAATTTGTATCTAAATTTTTTTTTTCCAGTGCATTTCGCTGGTTCAATGGCGGAGTCGGCCGGCCTTGCTTTATATACATAGTTGTATCCGAAGGTTGTGTTCATAGTTTTTTTTTTTTGTTGTTATTTTAATGTGTAATAACTTTTTTGCTATTATATAAGTTATTGCAAAAGAAAAAAGTACTAACAGGCCACCGAATCATTTTTAGGGGTGTTTTTGCTAAATAAGCTACTTGGCTTATTTTCTTTATTTAATTTTTTCTTGCATTTTTTAGCTTTGCGTCAAATTTTTGTAGATTTTTGATGAGAGGAATCAGAAAATTTTAAAATTGTGATCCAAACTCAAATATTTTGTATATCTAAAATTTTCCGATCTCACTGTAATTACATCTTTATGCCCATTTAATTTATCTTTCATGGCCAAATAAGCACATCTTGCAATTAATTAATCAGGTGCACGTAAACTGCTGAAAACCCTAAATTACAGAAAAAAAATACCTCTCTACGAATTATAGTAATCATTGACTGAAAGGGCTGTATAATTTACCGTTTGGCAACAAAAAAGAAAAGAAAAGAAAAGAAGACCATATAATGGGATGTAAACACGTAGTACCTTTTATTATTGTAGTAATAGGAGAGCAGCTCTGACAGCAGCCAATTCATTTATTGGGAAATTATTACATTAATAGGAAATGATTTTGGCACTTCATTCTTCAACAATCATTGTCCTAAATTTGTCTTTTCGTGTATTTTAAAAATTGTTCTCTGTGTATTATCATCACTTAAAAGACAAATATTAACGTGTGATTATTAAAATATGAAGTACCAAAATCAGTCTACCATTATAAATAGGAAATGCTAAGTACCCAAAGTAGTTGCCCAAAAAATTTAAAAAGTGAAACCGAGTCACTGATTTCAATTTATAGGTAAACATTCTGGGTACCGAGCATTGTTGTTATAAATATACTATCCATGATATTTCCAAGGAAGACACCGGAGCTTGATACAACGCCCTTCCCACGTGCTTTTGCATTGATGATCATCACCAGCCTCCACCCCATCACAACAGTCGCAAGTAACTCCAAGAGTACCAAACACCTTCGAATTCCCTATCAAAAAATAACCAATAAAAATAATTAATTAATGTAGCTTATTTGAATGTGCAGTCTTTTTTTTTTTTTTTTTTTTTTTCTAAGTTATTTGAATGTGTAGTTGTGAACCGTATATGTGCGCTACTAATGTTGTTTGAAAATTCATACTCCCGTTGTCCAAAATTGCTCATCTTTTTAGGGGATTGTACGTTTTTTCATGCAAAAAATAATGTAAGAGAGAGAGAGTGAGTGAGAGAGAGAGAGAGAGTTTAATTACTTTGTGGGTGTAGGAGTGGGTGGACAGTGGTTGGGTAATGAGAAATGGCAATAATCAGGAAGACAAAGAGAAAGAGCCCAAATCGCTT
This sequence comes from Vaccinium myrtillus, assembly GCA_016920895.1. Lineage (NCBI taxonomy): Eukaryota > Viridiplantae > Streptophyta > Magnoliopsida > Ericales > Ericaceae > Vaccinium > Vaccinium myrtillus. The sequence continues at coordinate 20,126,278 of CM029280.1, read as the reverse complement.
AGACACATCCATTTTCCACCCTCAAGAGAGAAAAAACAAGAAGAAGAATTTTCAGTTTTTTCGACTCCCAGAAGGTATTAACAGATCGATTATGGGGAGATTTAAGAGTAAATTCCTCGTCTTTTATAGTACTAGAGAGTAGAGAGATTTAAGTGTTGCATGCTGTCAATTTGTATTGGAACCTAGAGGACGTGCCCAACGGTTCAATTGGGTCCAGTGGGCCCTCCCTCCTCAGGGAAGGTGATGAGAAAATGAGAAAGATTCCTAACTGTAGAGGTTCATTCTTATTGTCTTTGGTTTGGACAAATTTGTTAACACGTGAGGATTCAGAAGTGTTCACATTCGTTAGTAAAACGGTGCATGGTGACAGATTGAAGTGAGCCGCAAGTTGAACCTCTGCAACACGTTCTGCAAATAATCTGCAACACGTTAGTAAAAAGGTGCATGGTGACAGATTGATCGGAACAGGGGATTTGAAAATTAATGAGAGAAGCTTCTAAAAAAAAAAAAAAAAAAGGTTACATTACAATTTACACAGAATATAATGCCAAACAATGGAGTAGTACTAAGGCGGTAAATGAGCTGAGCCGTTCGTGAACTATTTGATGCTCGATTTGGTAAAGACTCGTTCGAGTTCGATTTGGGTACCAAATGAACTGAACTTGAACCTTAATTTTAGGCTAGTTTAATAAACGAGCCAAACCTGAACTTGAGAATATTTGGCTCGCGAACTTCCACATATACATAATGAAAACTTTTTAACTTATACATGTATAACTTATAAAAGTATTATAGACTAAATTTTGATAGGTTTTTATAATTTTATATATGTATGTACAAAATAAAAATATATATTTAAAGTTTTAGAGAGCTTCGCGTGTCAGCGGAAGCCCGCACCAAATGAAGTGCCGGCATGGCCTATGGGTTTCAACTTCTCGGAGTGGATTCCAGAGAAGTCTAGATTTCTTTTGAGCTCTCATGGGTTGGATTGAGCCATAGGTTTGTTACTATTGTGGTTTGGGTAGGACCCTATGCATCGACCCTCGTATGGCTCTGCGTCTGCTCTGCAGTACGAGTCTTAGAGCCCCATGCCCGTCATGGCTATTATGGTGTGCTCGTTGCCCGAGTCATAGTAGTTTCGGTTCTTTCCGTTTTTGTATTGAAATCTTGTATTTGGCTTGGCTTTCGGCCGAATTAATGAAATGACTTTCAGTTCAAAAAAAAAAAAAAAAAAAAAAAAAAAAATATATATATATATATATATATATATATATGTATATATATATATATATATATACACCGGCGATCCTGTCAAGGATCCCGGATTTCCCGGATTGAGGCATTTTTGGTGTTTTGATGCTTTTACAAATTGTTTTGGGGAAATCCGAGCCGTCCAATGTGTTCAAAAGGTGTTTTCCAAGGTCCACGCGGGAAATCTTCAAAAAAAAATACCGGGAAGGGTTTGATCCAAGTAGTTTTTCGCAAAAACTGTAAATATAAAGTTTTTGCGAAAACTGCTTGGATCAAGCCCTTCCCGGTATTTTTTTTTGAAGATTTTCCGCGTGGACCTTGGAAAACACCTTCTGAACACATTGGACGGATCGGATCGTCAAAAAAATATCGGGAAGTGGAGTCCCGGATCCGGGACTCCCGGACTAGAACCGGACTCATATATATATATATATATATATAACATTTTTGACTCATTAAGGCTCGTGGACAAGTTCGAGTTTGACTCAAACCTAGGCAAGTTCGGCTCGAGCTCGGCTTGTCAGAATTTCATTGAGTTCGAGCTCGGCTAGAGTTCGTTTAAAAACTGAATGAACGAACCACAATATTCTAAAGATCGACTCGATTCGGCTCGTTTACAGCCCTAAGTAGAACAAACCACACTAACTTCTTGGATTTCCAGAATTACATAAAAGCCCACTTCACTCGGACATTATTTCTCTCCGCATGCATGTTCCACTCGTTATCCTACCCAAGGTTCTAAAACTCGTTAGATGCTTCGAGGGTGGCCGGACACCTTCTAACTCAGAGCCGGCTTTGGGCTAAAGCCCGTAAAGCCACCACTTTAGGCCCCAATTTTAGACTAATTTTTGGGGCCTCCAATTTTATATTTTTGTGTAGTAGTTATGCTTTCAAATGACTTATTTATGAAATTTTTTTGTTTTCCCAAGTAGTTTTAAATTTTAACTACGATATATTGAGAGTTGAGGGCCCAATTTGAAAAAAATCGCTTTAGGCCCCCTAAATCTCAGAGCCGGCCCTGAATCTAACTTCTAGGCTGAGTACTCGGTGCCTAGTCGGAAGACTAGTTGAGCTAGTCGGGCGAGTACTCAACCGCCCAGATTTTGTTTTCGAACACTGATCTTACCTGTTCTTATACATTCCTTGTTTTGAATCTTTGATTAGATAATATGGTCAAATGTATCCTACTTTTCTTATGTATATCTTACCATTATTTTTTACAACCCATGGTGTCTGTGTTAGTTTACATAAACTCTAACTAATTTTTTTTGGAGACTAAATATTCCACAGGAGCCTTCATTACTTATTCCATCGAATCTTATGTATCAAACGTGTTGGATTAATAAGGTTTATCTCTATATCTTTTGATGATCACATGATTTGCTTCAGATTAACATTTTTTCTTTTGTAATCTTTCACCATAATTTCCTATATGGATATATTAAAAGTACTCATGTATTTATGCTCCAGTTTGATTCCACCTGGCTTAAAATATAAAAAATTTGTTAAAAACAACAACATTATATATATTTTTTATTTTTTGGATTGCATTATACACGCTAGCTAATTTATTATTTTTTTTAAAAAAACTATATGACTTATTATAGAGCTAATAGAGTCAAGGTAATTTCTGAATACTGTTAAAAATTCCTCTAATTCTTGTAGCCGTCACTGAGTTAATTAGTTTTAACAACTTTTTTTTTTGATCGGGAATTAGTTCTAGCAACTTGAGATGCATGCATGGTTTCATTTGTCCCACCGAACGGGGAATGTGGAAAAAATGAAAGCACGTTTCCTTATCATTATCAAGGAATATTGGACTTTTTCCTTCCTAGTGGAAAATAGGACTTTCTAGAGAATCATGATCAAATTTTCCTAATCAAGTTGCTTTATTCCATGCAGAGAATTCAATGTGTTTTTCTTTTTCGGTGAGTAAAATAAGATTCTAGATAGTAGTGAACATTTAAGACCCATTGCGAAATTTGACCCATTGTGATTCTATTTGACGATCGATCGACCCCATTCATTCATTTTATAAGCATCGATGTGTTTGTTACCTATGCAAAAAATCAGATTGATTAAACGCTATAATCTATCATAATGAATCAAAATATATAGTTATATTGTCACCAGAGTAATGAATGCTCAATGTCTGACGATCCATTTTGCTTATCATCAATTCGATTGAATCAAACCCTTATAGATCGGAGCAATTGTTCTTTTTCATGGACATCTAGATTTACAAAATAGACGGATCAGATTGTCAAGTAAAATAACGGTGGATTTGTTTTGCATCACGTGAGGATCATTTGCATCACATAACGGTCACATGAGAGGATTTTGATTCATGGGTTCACCGGTCGTACGTTAACCTTGTTTGTCAAGTTTGATTAATTACATGGTAAGAAGTCTTAATTACTTGGTAAATGTATGGAATGTCATAAGATAGAGACAATCCTCACAAAACGCAAAACGGATTACAAAGTGTAGACGTGTAGTGCATTACATCCAGATGTTCATTGCGACAATGAACGGATCGGATTTAATCAAAACAATAGACGGTTGGATTAAATTCATTATCCGGATTAAATCTAAATTGTACATTGTCGAAATGGACGGTCGGATGACACACTACATGGTGCAGTGCGTTTTGTGCACTGCACTATCTCCCAATCCCTATCTATCTATTTATTGTAGAATGACTACTAGTGAGAAGGAATGTGAGATCGACATATTTCCTTTAATTTTTACACTTCTTAATTCTGTTTTCATTCTAAAACTGTAAACAATATACCGATAATATCTACTTGCATTTAAATGGAATGATTTCTCACAAGATTTATTTAATTGCTAACCTAAAATCACAATAAACTCTCATAAGGAATGAGTTAATTGTTCACAATTTTGAATGGAAGAGATTTGGGATGATTCTCATTTTACACGTTGAATTACCAGCTCTCCCATTAAGATAAGGAATGGTTCTCTCAATGGAATGATTTGCTTCTCCCAATTATGGAATGACTTGCTTCTCCCAATTATGAAAATTTCGTTGCCAAGAAATTGTATCGATTTACCTAAGAAAAGCACTAATTAAGTTCGGTTTAGGAAATGAAAAAATAGAAGTGTAGAAAATTTGCTCCATCTATAGAGGTATGGTGCAATTACATATGCAACTTCCTTTTTTAAATTTCTAAAATTGAAATCACAGATTTTCCTTCTCATTTTCGATGATCACCATTGCTAAAAAATGGCCATAAATTAAAATTGCCATCTAAGAGTAAAACTTTTCATAAATTCTTCTTTTTTGAAATTTATATAACCACAATAGGTCAGCCAATATTTGTCCAACTTTTAAAAAAGCTAACCAACCCTTTAATACGTAATTTGGGTGAATTATTTTGGTTTGAGAATTTATGCTCACAATTTTTGTTTGGTCCATTGGTTTCGAACTGATTCAAGCTGCAATTTTATATCACATTTAAGTGATGTTTTACTTAAGAAACACAATATAATAATGTAATCAACCAATATAGTTAATTAACACATATTTTTTTTAGTAACTTTAAACTTATTTAAGTAACTTTTGGTAATCTTCAAACATCTTTTCTCTCTCAAAACTAACCAAAATAACCCTTTTCGTTAAGTTTTGCCATTTTACAACGGCTACAAACTGTTAGGTTAGGCAGATGATGATTCCTATTTCCTACCCCAAAGGTTAGTCTTTGTGCTCAATGTCATTGTGTTAGTCTCAATCTCATTAATTTGGGCTTTAAAGCATCTTATTTTTAAAAGAATTTTAATTAGACATCCTGTTTGGAAATTCTACTTATGTTACCATCTCTTATGTTTACATTAATTTGGGCTTTAAAGCATCTCTTATGTTTACATTCCGACATTGGATACTTGGACCTTAATTTATGCCCTTATTTATTCAATTATTTACGTTATTAGTATCATGATTTTCGGTTCCTATCCCCTGCCCATGGAACACAACATTATCAAACCATTCTATTTTCAAATAAAATATACTGTTTAAACCACCCAATCAATTTTTTTTTTTCCCATTTTCCTTTATGAATTTGGCCTACGCATGCAGCTCCCCTAAAAATTTTAACCATGATTATCATGTTCATTATGTGAAATCACCGAAGTAGTAAAACAATAAAACATTTTCACTGTGTAAATAACCATCTTTTAAAGGACATGTGAACATGGTTGATTAATTTACCATTTGTTTAGAAAAGTGGTAAAACAATAAATCATATTCACTATTATTTAACTTTCCTTTATGAATTTGGCCCACATATGCGGCTCCCTAAACAATTTTAACCATAATTTTTCTTTATTGTTTCATCCTAAATTCTTTATGTTTTCATCCCAAAATTCTTTGCCTATAAGGTAAAGATTTTTGGGATGGAAACATTATTAATTATTGGAATGAAAACATAAATAATGTTTCCATCCTAAATTCATTTTTTATGTTTTCATCCTAAAATTCTTTGCCTATAGGGTAAAGATTTTTGAGATAAAAACATAAATAATGTTTCCATCCTAAATTGTTTATGTTTTCTTCCCAAAATTATTTGCCTATACGGAAAAGATTTTTGGGATGAAAATATAAAGAATGTTTCGATCCTAAATTCCATACTAAATTATTTATGTTTTCATCCCAAAATTCTTTGCCTATAGGGTAAAGATTTTGGGGATGAATACACAAAAGATTTTTGCCGTAGCTCTTTATGTTTTCATCCAAAATTCATTGATCCAACAATCATGGTTAAAATTTTTAAGGGAGCTGCTGCGTGGGCCAAATTCATAAAGGGAAGTTAAATAAAAGTGAATATGGTTTATTGTTTTACCACTTTGGTGAAAAAATGGTAAATTATTCAACCATATTCACATGTCTTTTAAAAGAGGGTTATTTACACAGTGAATATGGTTTATTGTTTTACCACTTCGGCGATTTCACATAATAAACATAAATATTCTAATTATAGATAAAGGGACTTTTGGGTATTATTTAAAAGATAGGATGTAATCATAAGTATTCAAATTCTGTAGGATGGAATCATAATTATATTATTGATACTGGATATTGTGGACGGTGAGATCCACGCGGCTGGCGTTCGGGTGCGATTGGTTTGGAAATTGCGAAAAACGAAAAATGTGTGAGTCGCCACCCGGGGTTTAAATTTAGAAAATGTTTGGTACCCGAGAAACCGTTTTAAGAATAGTTGTTGACTCTCTTGCCGTTTTGGAAAGGGTTTGATCTGCGAAAAGATTCTTTTGGATTCGGAAGCCAGGTTACGCGCGGGGAAGGTTTTGTTGAAAAATGCACCCCGCTCGCCCGGGAAATTCCCGGTCTTTACTAAATAATTTGTGGGATTTTTGTAGAAAATATTTCGTTAAAAAACTTTGACAAATAAACAAGCAAATAAGGAAATTAATTAAAACCATGACGGGAATAAAATTTAATCAAACAGACTAAATGATAATGACAGGAAAATAGGGGGGAGGAAAGTGCAAATAAAAAAAAAGAAATTGCAGAAGAGATCAGAGAAACAGGGTACGAACAGAGGAACAATTTTGGTTTAAAACGGGAGCCGTACGGCTCCTACATGGGGGCCGTACGGTTTGTACTGCAAGCCGTACGGCTTGCGTACAACTACATTTTTGAAAATTTTGTTTTGGGACCAGTGGGTCCAAAATCGGCTTATTTACTTTTTTGGTCCCCAAAGTATTTTTCGCGTCTCAATTTAGTCCCCAATGTACCAATTGCTGACATTTAGTCCCCAACGTTTTAATTTTGTACCAATCAAGTCCCTAAGACTAACTCCGTTATCTCTTGCCGTTAAAACAAGGGATATTTTAGGTTTTTTTTTCACCTTAACTCCGTTAAAGACGTGAAGTGATTGTTTCCCCTCTCCCCTTTTTCCGGTTTTTAATTTTCACTTTTTTTTTTTTTGGGAGTTGAGGCGTAAAAATCTAAAATACCCCTTGTTTTAACGGCAAGGGATAACGGAGTTAGTCTTAGGGACTTGATTGGTACAAAATTAAAACGTTGGGGACTAAATGTCAGCAATTGGTACATTGGGGACTAAATTGAGACGCGAAAAATACTTTGGGGACCAAAAAGGTAAATAAGCCGTCCAAAATCCGTTCAAAACTTGACTTTCTTTTTCAAATCAACTCCAAATAAGTTGTTTTTGTTTGTAAACAAGTTGTTGAAGTAAAATTTACATCCGGTACGAGTCGTACCGTGTGTTTATCGAGAAAAATCGCCCGGTACGGCTCCGAAAAGCCGGTTTTTGTTTGGAAAACGATTTACCGAGTTAAGATACGGTTGTTGAAACTGTTATTGACTCGGGGATACCCTCGGAGAGCCACGATTTGAGAATCGAGGCTCGAAAACGATTTATACCTTTCTGGAACTTGAAACAGACGCTGGAACTTCTGGATTGTTCGGGTTTGAACTTGTAAGATCAAGATTCGGTATGGTTTGGAATGATATAGTGGATTTGGTTTTAGAGAAATTGAAAGAGAATGGGAGATACGAAGTTTCGGGAAATTTTCCGATGGTTTCGAACGAGAATTTCGTCGGAAAATCGAACGGAAATTCTCTCGGGGTATGATTTTTTTTTTGGTGTCTTGAGAGGTGAGGAGGATGTCTCCTTTTATAGCCGGAGGAAGGGGAATAAAAATGATGATATTCGACGGCTGAGTAGTGATGATATTCCTGAGCGGTTTGCCAGAATTTTGCAGGGGATAACGATACCCACCGTACGGCTCCCAAGGGGAGCCGTACGGCTTGTATGGGGGAGCCGTACGGCTTACAAAGAAAAATGTGAGCCGCACGGCTTGAGACAAGAGCCGTGCGGTCTGTGAGGCTGAGTTCCCAATTTTCTGGACATGTTCCAAGGTAGTTTGATCGTTCTTTTCGTCATCGGGGATGCACGGGTATCAAAATTGGGGTGTCTACAGATATCTAATTAACTCTCCTTATTTTCAATCTTTATTGTATATTTGTTGTAAGGAAAATTTAATTAGGTATCTTGCTTCAGGGTCCTACTTATGTTCCATCCTTGATGTTATCGGTAATTATGTTTACACCCTGAAATTAGATAATTGGACTATTGTGCCCTTATTCAGTCCATTATTAGAATGTATTGTAATCGCAAATCTTATTAGTATATACAGTTAGTTTTACCTGAACATCCGGGATTATCAATCACATCTTCATTCATTTCTTTACTTGTTGATTCTAGCTGATTCATTTCCATAACTTGAGGTGAATTTGAATTTCAAATTTTCAAATCCTAATCAAGTAAGGAATCCACAAACATGCTTATTGGTTGGAAAATATCAGGGATCAATCAATTCATCAAGCATTTTTATAATGTCTATGATTATTTCAAATTGTAGATACGGTTTACAGTCTTGATCGTGAATCACATCCTTTAGTAATGTCTCCAATTGTTCATTAAATTTGTGAATCTAAATAAAAATTTAAAAATAACAAATTAAGCATTGATTTTGTTTCCATTTCAATGTTCTTACCACTCGATTGATCTAGGGTTTTCACATCCATATGATAACATAGAGCAAAATTTACAAAATATCGTAAAAATGCGAATGAGGAGTTTAAACTTAGGTGTTGTGCGATCAAAAGATGTACAAAGAATCAACTCTCTCTCTCTCTCTCTCTCTCTCATAGATATATAGAGCAAAAATAAAATCTTCTTGTAGTTATAATTACCCATGAACAAAACAATTTCTTTGAGACTACTGTTTTAATACATGGCGCAATGCAATCGATTTTTGAAGGAAACTTTTGTTTTCACCGGCGGTGGAAATAACTTAATCTCTTTATATAATTAGGCTTTGTCGACGATAATGTTCCATCGGGACTTCTTCATCAATTAAATTCAAACATGGGCAATTCCTAATGCTTAAGATTACGGGTTGAGAATTGAGATTATGATGGCTAGAATTCCCTTGAAAGATTCGTACGTACGTTTGTAAAGTCAAATTGAATTTTGCATGTGGATTCCCCATTTTTCTTTGGAATTCTCCAAAAGTCTGTACATTCTTCGCACCAGGTAATTGACCTATTAAAACAAATCATTTTCAAAGGTGGAAAATAACGAAAGAATCTGTATATGCTCTTTCACATCTTCCATATAGAAAAGGCCAATGTAAACACAAGTCTTGACTCTTGACCACGACAAGGGTTAACATAAGATGAATTGTTGACACTAATCTTAGATACAATGACTTATACAAATTCGGAGAATCGTGTGATTTACGTGAATTCTACATTATTTAGTTGAATTTACTTGTATCAGACGATTTTGGATACATCCATATTTGAATATATGTACCAATTTAAGTCTATGTGCACAGTGCACATACTTTCACTTGCAAGATGCAATAATGAAAATGCAATGGCATGAAGGCAACTCTAACCCTAAGCCGTTTTTGTGGTCAAAATTATTGTTGGATCGATCTCTTATAAATCCCTACATTCATGGCTGAATTCTTACTTTTCTTTAATGCAATTTTTTCGGCCTGTATCAGAATATATTGGCTCTTCGTAAATGGCTCTAGCTACATTTTACCCTTTTCGGCTTTTCGCAAAGAGTGTCTCGCACAACGGTAGCTTCTTTTTTTTTTTTTCCGTGTTGAAGCTGGTGCTATGGGTTGGGACTATTGAGGTTCACGTATTTTTGGTCATATTGCTGTACGAGGATCCAATCTATTGTTAGGATCGATCATGACGTCTCTATGCAATTTGATGCTATGCAATATGATCTTTGTTTGTTATTGGATGGCTGTTGCCCGATGGCCAACCTCTTTTTTCCCTTCTCGGGGCTTTGGGCGATATATGATTGTTGTGGGTTTATGTTCCAATTCAGTTGAGATGTTTTTTCATCGTTATGATGCCGTCATTCTCAGTCTCATTAATCGTTGTAACCCCGTATTTCAAAGATTAATAATTTCGTTTTTCCTATCAAAAAAGATGTCTTTCAATTGGTGCAATTTGCTTAGATTGCCAAAATATCCCAAGAAAAATCAATTACGCAAGGAAAGTTACACCCTCAACATATGTTCCATAATTATTGGGTTTGCGCATCAATGTATTCCACAACAATAGAGACAAAAGAGAGACGGGAGAGAGTATAGGTCTTTTCAGCCAATTCCAATGATCTTGAGCTATAGTCTTATTCTAGAACCAAGGAGCTATACGATTTTTAAAAGCGTGAGAGTGATTTTAGGCTCAATTCCCCACCCTCTCGAAAGATGAACCATCCTAAATGATTGAAGAGAATTAAAAGGCAAATGCTTCCTTAAACTGATTTTAATTTGCAAGCCAGTAATAAAATATAGTACAATCATGTTCATTTAGAGTATCTTATCCAACTTCTGCAACAGACATAAAGAAAAAAAAAAAACAAAAAACAAAGTCTGAAAATTTATACAATGTCATACGGATACGGAGTTGGGACACCATATGGCGGTGACCCGGGCCAGTTTTCAATCACATCAGTATTGGAGAGCGCAAGACGAAATGTACGGGTCCACTAATTATGTGAGGGAAAATGAATTATTCAGGCCTCTAGGGACCAAAGCCACAACTCCTCAAGACGAATTAGGCAGCAGATTTAGGGATGGCAATTTCACCCAAAACCAATGGATACCCGAACTAAACCAACCTTATCGGAGCTATTTTTTATATTTTTTCCTACCCATGGGGCGGGTTTGGTTTTCAAAACATAATACCCAGCGGGTTTGAATTTGGGTTTGGTCTGAGTAAGTATTCTGCCAAACCAAACCCAAACCGGTCCATATAATATTACTTATAGGATATATATAAACATATTGTATTTTTAAAGACATGTAATTTTTATTTTTCAATTCATAACTTTCAGTGACTTTTCATTTCATTTCCCTCCTTATTCCTCTCAAATCCCTTAAAAATCTCAAGAGTCTCTATAGGACAGAGGGGAGGTGCTGCGCAGCATGCTGTGCGGTGACTTTTGGCGCTGTGCTGACATCGTTTCGACGATCGGAGACGGCCACCGCGTAGTGTTCGTCAAGTACTCCAACTCCACCAAAAATCAACTCAATTGGATATTGTTAAGTGCCTTATCGGAACACATATAACTTGACAAAAATCAGAACACATATAACTTGAAACACTGGATGAAAACCATTGAACCCATTTTTTTCAAGTTATTTTTGTTCCGATGAGAGACTTAACGATATCCGATTAAGTTGATTTTTGGTAGGGTTATAGAACTCGACGAGCTCTATGCGGTGGACGTCTCCGATCGTCGAAACGATGCTGGCACGGCGCCAAAAGTCACCGCACAGCATGCTGCGCAGCACCTCAAATTCAGATAAGAAATGCATGATATCACCTTTCCTAAACTTTCAGCCCTTCTTTATACTCAGCATGTTGAAGCCATCAGGTCTAGGTGCTTTATTTCCATCACAAGACTTGATGATATTCCACACCTCTTCCTCAGAAAAACCAGCAATCAAGTGTTCACCACTGTTAGCATCAAGAACATTTCCTAGCATTTCACAAGACCAAGGCCTGATCAGGATATCTTCTTTGTACAGATTTTTAAAATGGTTGTGAACAACATTTTTTACTGCATTAGGATCCTCAAATGTATCATCTCCAACCGTGATGGAGTAAATACCATTGCGTCTTTGCCGTGATGAAGCCGTGGCATGGAAGAAACTTGTATTTCTGTCGCCCTTAAGGTGTCAATGAACCCTAGATTTTTGTTGCCACATTCTTTCCAATAGTCTACTTAATCTCCACATTTATGCTTTTAGTACTCTTCTTCTAGCTCTTTCCTCTGAGATAATACTACCATCTTCAGCTTTCAAATCCAGACAGTGTAATTCAGCTTCTACCTTATCCAGATTTGATTGGGCATTACCAAAGACTTCTTTGGCCCAAACTTTCAACACCTCTTTCATTGCTTTAAGTTTTTTGCTCAAGCTGATGTCCTCTTCCATTACTTACTGATTCTTGTTTAAGTCAGAAGCAGGTGGACACTCCTTCCAAGCCTTTTCCATGATCGATAAGCATTCTTTATGATCCAACCAAGCGTTGAAGAATTTAAATGGCTTTGGACCCCAATCCGTGTCATCCTCCATAAGCAGAAGTGGGCTGTGATCAGAGAGTAGCCTAGGAAGCCCCCATTGTTTGAACTTGAAGCTGTCCAAGCATTCTAGATGGAGCAAAAATCTATCAATTATGCTCCATTTCTCTTCTTCTTGTGAATTTGACCATGTGAAGCTTCTGCTTGACCGAAATCCTAGACCTAAATTAATGGGTTGCCCCAAGCGTAGGGCTGAGACCGGTGTAGCACAATACCCGGTAAGACTGGAATCGAATCCACAGAAAAGGTGGAGAGTGCTTACTAAAAACTCGGGTTGCTAAGTTTAACACTGCTCTTAGGTAGCCACCCTTTATGATTTGATTGGAAAATTAGCTATACTAAGAGAATTTGTTTTTTTTTTTCTTAAATTAATTAAAAGAAAGTACGGTCGTAGGGTTCATAACACCAGTGACCAGGTCCGGATATTTCCTGCTCCATTCGTTGTTCCACTGAAAACGTTAGATTTTAGAGAGAAAAGGTTACCCCGAAAGATGCGAATCCTCGCGGTCGCCGTTACCCATGTACATCGAAGAACAGGTTTTGGTCCCCCGTTCCCCGCGTTACATGGGCTCCGACAAAGCTCGGATTCGTCCGATGGAAGCTCTTTAATAACCTAAAATTGCTTTTTCCGTTGTTAAGTTTGAGAATAGGAGCAAGAACAAATCCAGCCCTGGCCACGGCATGTTAATCACCCCGCGTCCATACCTATGGAACTACTCACTCATATGAACTAGAACGAACAAGAAAATTCTGAAACAAAACATGCTATTATACTGAGTATGAATTAAAACACAAGATTCGACAATCAGATCACGGACAAACTCCCGTGAACTGAGATTAATGTAAATAAGCAGAAATTACCGAAGCAATTACTTGAATCTCCAACGAAACTGCAAAATTTCAATGAAAATAATCCCGAAAAGTAGAATCTCCAAAAAGAAAAGTCGGCTACTAAGTGGAGGAAGAATAATAAAATTTCGAACCCTAATTCGGCCTCAAAACGAGGTATTTATCCCTCTCCCAAAGTCAAAACACGTGGCAAAGTCAACCGGCCAATTTAAGGCCCTCGGTATCGATACAGGAGAAGTCCTGTATCGATACCCGTAGCTTCTGTTCGCTCCATGTCGCCTGGGTATCGATACAGGGCAATCCCTGTATCGATACCGAGCCCTCTAAAAATGAATTTCAAGCTTGTTTGGTCGTCCTTGCTTGGGTCCCACCGGTTCCCACCATGCCCGATGCCTTGTGTCTACTTTACGTGCTCCTTTTGGCCTGTTCCCTACAAATCAGATATAACAATACCAAACAACAGATATCACCGCATCAAGTGGAAAATGGAATAAATCGCGCCTCTAATGCGCTAATTCGCCCTACTTAGGCGCTTATATCTGTGACATTGCGCGCCTATCAGCTTCTTCCAAGCAGTGGTAGATCCATAAGCTCCATATTCGCAATAAAGTTGTCAAGGTCTGTCATTCCAGTACTTCTGACAAAACAACCCTGCCTTTCTTCAATGAATCTTATCTCATTTTGATCTCCCCCCAAACACCAAGGATCCAAAAAAATAGACTTGAGCTGCAGAAGAATCTCCCACAACCTCATTTTATCAGTTACATTACAGGGCCCATAGACATTTACAATGGTGCAATTGAAGCTCTGATTTAGAGTACCTTTGATCAATAGAAAGTTTCTGCTGCAACATGCTTCAGTAGGAAAGAAAATCTCAGAATTCCACAAAGTTATAAGTTCCCCAGCAGAGCCATCTGAGTCCACTTCAAGATAATTGTAATCACTATGCATGACCCCATAATGAGTTAGTGAAAGATTTACTGATAGATTTCTGCTTTGATTCTTGAATGAGTAACAAGGTCCACCTTTTTATCTCTGATTAATTTTTTTCAGCTTTCCTCTTTTTTCCTTTTTTCCCAAGCCTCTAACATTCCAAGATAGGATCTTCATTGAAAAACTAGGCAATCTCTCCCAGCAACTTCACTTCAAGAGAGAATATGAGCATCAGAGGGGCCTTGCAAACCTCTTAATGAATCAGTAATCATTATCTTACTTAATACCTCCTCTTCACTTCCCAAGTAATCCTCCCCAATAATTTTTGTTACAGTCCAAGCTGCCTCTTCTTCATTTAAAATAATCCTGTTTCTATTTTTAATTCCCCTATAGGAGATGGAAGAAATGGATAGAGCTGCTGCAGCTATTGCTGTTCTGTAGACCACACAATATTTCTGCTTCTTTCTTCTTCCCCAACTATTAGACCTTGGAGGTTTTAGAATATCATCGACAGATTTAAACTTTCTACTTTTCTTACCAGGAGAGCTGAGGGTGTTTACTGAGTTTGAGAATTTGGTCTTTGGAGAGTGTAGGTTCGGTTAGTGGTTTGAGTCGATAAATTAACTTGGAGAGGCAAACAATAGCTAACAATTGAACATGAATAAGAGAGTGTGCAAAGGGGTGAAGGATTAAGCCAGATATACAGAAAGAGAAGGCAACAACGTTCACTCCATTCCCATTTGTATCATCATCGTCCTCGAATCACAGTCTTAGAAGAAAGGTGTGCTCGCGAGCACTAGCAAGAACAGAGTCCTTGTTTCCAGAGCTCTGAGTCACTTCCTCTCTCTAAGATTTCCGTGCTCCTAAGACGAATGACTCTCTCTGTGTGTCTCTGGGGTTTATGAATGAATGTCTCATATTTATAGGGATCTACACCCAATCATGGGGCTGCAGACATTTCCCCAATAACATGATGACACGTGCTCTCTCCGTATATCCGGGCGACGTGGGTGATATCACTGGCCGTTAGGAAGCTTCCATTAGACCATGCCAGTGCATCGTTTTCCCTTCGTCGCGACCCTTAATCCCTTAAAGCCACCAAGCCACTTGCTTCTCCCCTATTCCCGCTGTGTTGGGTATGGTCGTGAGCCCCTTTGGCTCGCGCCAAGACCTCTTTCGAGCTCGTATCGACTTCCCCATCCCTGCCTTTTGGTCAGGTATAGTCGCGAGCTCGGCTCGCGTACTTGTGTGAGTGTTCACTCTTTCCCGTCGCGTTGGTCCTCTTCTCGGAGGGCCTCGCGAGGGGTGAACTTCTCCTTAGTAGCACCTCCCTTGTATAGGGCATCCCTTGCTTAGGGTGTCTTTAGTTTTGCTATGTCCTTCCGCGAGGTCGTCTCCTCGCGGTGGGGATCTCCCTCAGTCCTCATTTTTGGTTGACCGATGACGTGTCCGTTGAATCTTATCGAGCCACGTGGATAGCTATTATTGGTTGGTCAACTGCCTCGTCACCCTACGCGCTGACCTTTCCTACATATGCCCCTCGCGCGAGCGTGATTTCGCGGCGCGTGGTCTCATACGCGCTCTATCGCGCGCGTGCGACGTCAGCAGATCCCGTCGTTTTAGCATTCCCCTCCAAAAGATGGCGGTTTCCCAAATTTCAAAGTTTTGTTGCAGGCCGATTGGACTGCTGGGGCTGTTCCGACCGTTGAAGGCAGAGGTACTTGGCCTATAAATACCCGTTGTAAGAGGGGTTAGAGTTTTCTTCACTCTTTCCATATCCCTCTCGTGTTAATCTCGGACAGCTCTCAAGCCTTCCTTCTTCTTCCCTTCTACGAAACCCTAGTTTCTCCGTTCAAGTACGTCATGACTCGATCACGAAAGCACGAGTCTGATACTGAGGCTCTTCTGGCAAAGACTGCATTGCCTCCTGCCAGCGAATGGAGGAGGGCTCCGTTCCTGTTCCTGAGGTCTGAAGGCGATATTTTCTGGGCTAACGTCCAAAATTACGTTCCTCTCTCAGTGGTAACCCCAACGCCCAGTATCTTACGATTTTTGACGAAGTTAACGCCTCAGAGGCAGACATGGTCGACCCGTCTTCACTGGTGAGGCTGAGGATCGAGAGGGGCGATTTCCCTTTCTCTCAAGTCCAGTATAAGGCCAGCATTCAACCCCCAAGAGATTGGGGTGATTGGGTGGCCACGATTCTCGACAATTCTGAGCACAGAAAAACCCTAGATGAAGTGGGTTTATTGAAGACTGTGCAGCTCTCGCGATATCTCGTCGCGAGTCGCCCTCAGCGCGATCTCGACTTCGCGGTATCTCGCTGGAGCACGACTAGCCATACCTTTGTCTTCCCCTTTGGAGAGGCTGCCCCAACTCTTCTTGACACAGAGATTCTCATGGCCCTTCCCACTCGCGGCGATTATCACTATGATCCTGCCCACCTTCCTTCTGACGTTAAGTCGGTGATTGAGTTCATAGAAGTGGATTTTAAGAAGGCGGGCGAGTTTGGTTCTCGCTATGACAACCTGGGGAAGCTACGAGCCCCTCCAAAGGCTAACAAGACGACTTGGGGCTCCTGGCAGCGATTTTGGTTCCGTGACGTCTCCACTGTTGAAGTGGATGGGAAGTTCGCCATGACAATGAGTTCTTATCATGGGGGGCCGCTATCCCTTGCGGTCTTCCTCGTTGAGTTTCTGTCCCTTTTTCTTTTTCCTGCTCTCCCACACGAGGGACCCCGCCGCGAGATGATAATCAAGGAAAAGGCTTCCTTTAGGTCCCATGTTTCGGGCCACTTTTATCACTGGATCGCACCGTTCAAGATTTCCACTTTTGGGGAGGTAC
>CM029280.1:20090111-20108221 GCA_016920895.1 Vaccinium myrtillus | reverse complement strand
TGAATGGAATGGGGTGAGGATTGTTGAAAACCTTTAGGGTTGATTATTTAATTAGATTTTTAGCTTAGGGACCTTTGTGTATTAATTTATAACACATTGGGAGATAAGATTATTAACAAGTTACTTGGAGGGCTTTGTGCAATTTTGCACTTACTTATAGTTCAATGACCAGAGAACTAACGAGTTCTCTTCTCTGCTTTTTTTCTTTTTTTTCTTTTTCCCGTTGATGTCTCTCTCTCTCTCTCTCTCTCTCTCTCTCTCTCTCTCTCTCAACCTCACAAACCCACATGTTCAACCCAAAAATCGAAGGCTTGATCGTGAGATTTTATCTAAGATCCAAGAGGGAAAGTTGTTCTACACGTTGAGAGCTTCAAATCCATCCGAACAAAGTCCAATTTGGTCGACTTCGGTTTTCCATCATTTTGGGGGTTTTGCTCTTTGAGGTAGGATTTATGCTAAATGTTTACATGTGGATATGTATATGTGTTGATATGCCTTTATTTTGAGTTTTTGGTAGAGTAATCAAATTTACAATCAAACCCTAGTCAATGGATTGAATTTTTTTTGCTATACATGTGTTTTGTTTGGGGATTTTCTTTACATGTTTCCAGAGCTCATAATTTTCTGAAAGTTTTATTGAGAGTCTCTCTGTGTATCCTCTTTGTTGGGTTAAAATTTCAAATCTAGATTTCCATACGTAGAGCTCTATAGAAATTCTCGAAGTGGCTGCTATCAAATTCATAACTGTGCAGGCAGCACTGATACACCTTGGAAAAACAGTCTTTTTTTTAGCACGGGTATCGCAATTAGTTTGATTTCTCCAAAACTAGACACGATATGTTTATGTATGTGTAAAGGTATATTGTACCCTGATTTTGCCTAGCACAATAGGTTTTTAGGTTACAGTTGAGGCATGTGTGCCGTTTCTGAAATCCTTTGTTTAGGGAGATTATCTATCTATAAATGGGTGTATTAGTGGTAGGTGCTATTGTGCGCACTACGTGTTTGGTGAAATGCTAGTAATGCAGATGAGAATCTTCCTAAACCTAGTATAACCTTTTTGTGTGTTTAGTGAATTTGTGGGAAGTATACTTTGATGTATTAATAGGATACTTGTTATTTGCTATGTCTGAGGAGACTACATTGAAGTTATTATATCGTGGCTAATTTAGATGATTTGGACTTTAAGCCAAGTATTGAGATTGTTGAGATGAAAAGAAAATCATTGTTGATTGTGGTTGGTTGATTTAGGCCATTGGACTAAGAATGGCGATATGATGTTGTATTATTTATCGAGGCGATATATGTGCAATAAGATGATAAGTTCGAGTAATATTGAGGAACGAACAATGTGAGGTGTTGGTAGCCAATAGTCCTCCTAGTTGAGGTGAGGCCGATGTTAATGGGTATTCGAAATGGACCAATGTATTGCTTGTGTTGACAAGGTGCTTGTGATGTGCTAACCTCTTTCTTCATTTATATATGTACAATGACTTTGTGTGAGTTGGATGATATGGCAATAGGTGCTTGTATGGAGATGGTAGGTTGAGCGGACATCATTGTATTAGGAAGGGTCGAACCAGGTTACATGAGGAAAAAAAAAATAATAAAAAAAAAAAAAAAAAAAATTTAGTTCCTATGTCATAAATACTACCCTAGTAAATTAATGAATTAGTCGTGTGACTTTTGCTTGGTCGTTTAAGAAAATTACCATTGGGTACACTAAATGAAAAGAAAGCAAGGAAAAACTTTTATGTGGTTTCAATAAGACGAATACAAAAGGAAGAAAGTATATAATTTTTTTATTTCGACCATTATATATGCATATCTATTCGTTTAGCATATTTCCTATCCGGGCTTTGGCTCATGTTGTTGTTGATACCAACTTTTCAGGTTCTGAAGTAAATTTGAAGGCTTGAGGATTCTTGGTTATGTCCTAGCTTTTCTTTGGAGAGATTCACTACCTACTTGTATATATATATTTTTTTGATTTGTGAGCCTACGAGGCCATAAACTTGTAAAATTTTATTTTGGGATTGTATAAATTTAAATAGTAGTTCTTTGAACTTTTGTGCTCAAGTGGAGCTTATTAATTGTACTCTATTATAAGAATTATTTTGAAAAAAAAAGTAAAGAAAAATGCAGCGTCTTATCGGCATGGCATAGGGATGGATATCATGTTAACTATAATGTGTTATCTGTAAACAGGTTTAATTGTGACTTATAGTTGCTCATTTTTGGGGCATGTCTTGTCAAATTTTTTTTTTTAAAAGAAAGTAGTAATTTCGCTTGTTTCTTTTTATGCCTAAATATTCGGGGCGTGGCAACTTGGTATCAGAGCTAACCGGGTTGAATACTTTGGAACTGTGGGAATAGTGGGACTATTGAGCTTGCATGGAAGTGATGTGACATCTAAATGCTGTGTGCTCTTATATGCCTTCTTGAATAACGTGTTCCTTTAGATAGCTTATCTTTGTGCTTAAGTGATCATGTGCCTAGCTGCTTACTTGCCTACATGCTTCAGTGTAACGTGGCGTGCATGCTTACATGGATTCTAACTTGCTTGCAAGTAATATTTCTACATTCCTATGTGTTGTGAGCTAGAGTCGGAATTCGTATTACCTTATTTTCAGTCGCACATATAGTAATAGTTTTCCTTCACCCTTTGGATTTTACAAGTAGAGGATTT
Source organism: Vaccinium myrtillus (assembly GCA_016920895.1). Classification (NCBI taxonomy): domain Eukaryota; kingdom Viridiplantae; phylum Streptophyta; class Magnoliopsida; order Ericales; family Ericaceae; genus Vaccinium; species Vaccinium myrtillus. The sequence goes on along the minus strand of CM029280.1, from coordinate 20,105,532 downwards.
AAATCTTTCTATATCTAAACCCACTTGATTCTATGAGAGCTACAACGAAATGATTGTTTCCATGTACGTTTGAGCCTTCATTCTTGTTTGTAATGCTGAGTAGACCTTATAACCTACACAAGCGACTTTCGTATCTTGTCAAGGGTGAACTTTGATGCCTTGTTTGAAGCGTGTTTGGCTGATGCAACTTTATATCAGATATCTGGTTTATTCGTTATTCCATTGTCTTTCCTTTTCGATTTGATCATTATTCCCTCTAATGTTTCGGCTGACCCCATGTTCTAATCCATGAATTGTACCTTTGGAAAAAAAAAAAAAAAGAAAAAAAAAAAAAAGGGGGAAGTATTTGTGGAAAGTATTTGTGGTGTTTAGTTTTTCAAGTTCGTTGTTCTTGTCAGTATGTACGGGTTTAAGGTGTTCTTGTGGAAGCGGGAAATGTGCTTAGTGTTGTGTGCTGTTGATTTTAGGCCTAGACGTAGAGTTTATTTTGGGTTGTTTTAGTATTATGTGCAATTGATTATAGGCTAAGTTCTTGAATCTTGTGTGGTGGTTGATTGTACTTGATTTTGTTAGATAAAATACAAAAAGAATTACAGTTAGATTGAAGATAGATCGTTTAGCTATCTACTCATGTCACTATAAGTGATTACAACTATACGGTAGATGTGCTTCTCAAGATTTGCTTGTTCATTTTTTTTCCCTAGGTGATTAGGGGGATAGTGTGTTGATTGTTAGGCGTTTTGTATCGTCTTGAAGCATCAAATTGCGTTTTTCAAAAAAAAAAAAATTCTCTATATTTTGAGTACGTGGACTGATTCGTGTTATTATTTGGAACCAATGAGTGAGGAGCCGATCAAATTTTAAGACCCACGTAGAGAAATGTGTGATGGTCGAATGTTACATTGATTGGCTGGTGTTTGAAAGTTGAGATGTGCCATTCTTTATTATGATTGAAAATAATAATAATAATAATAATAAAGGGGATGTAAAATTTTTATATTTTATTGACTTGTGAAATGTATGAAGGTCGTGACTATGCCTATTTTAATCCTTAATTTGTGATGGCCAACCTTACTCACTTGAATTTTTTTTGAAGTTAAAGTTGTACATTTAGTGATTCTCAATTGATATGTCGAACTCTGGCTTAGAATTGTGGTATTTATCATGTAACTCATTTGCTACGAGTTTGTGTGTTAGATTATTGTGTGATTCTTAGGACACTTGACCTTAGTAAAGTTTTCTCCTAATTTCTCTAAAATGATAGTTACCGGTGGTTGAACTTCTACTGTTGATGGTATGAGTTTAGCATTTGAATTGAGATAGTAGGGATTTTTTTTCCTCTTTCTAAATGTTTATGGATGTTTGTATTATATATTCTTGTCTTGATCCTATATATATCTCTGAGTTTAGTTGCAGTTCTTAACATTAATGGCATAAAATCTTGATGTTGATCCTTATTGCTTTTAGTTTTTAGTTTGTTGAAACCCATTGAAATTCCTTTCTCTTAAGTGTATTTGGGTTGTTTGTAGCTCAAATCTCGAGCCTTGAATCGTAATACCTTGTGTTTGATCAAAACCCATCGAAACTTGAAATTGTTGTGCGTGTTTGAGCTTGCTGCCTATCCCGTCCAAACAGCGTGGACAAAAAAATTACTTTGTTCATTATTCAATTTTGATGCTTGTGTACCCCTGATTCGCTAGTCTTTGTAAACTATGAAGATATTACCTTGTGTTCCCTTGAAAAAAAAAAAAAAAAAAAAAAAAAAAACGTACTTGATTCTATAAGTGGGACTCTAAAGTTGCACCATATATTGTTTCTAGTGTCACGAAAGAAAGAGTGGTTGAAAATGTTTGTTTGAGTGACGTTGTACGTTGGACCTATGGACACGTTTGAAAATTGGGAGTGAAATTGACCTCCCTCCATGTTTAATTGTTGCCTAGCATCTCTAGTTTGTGCCTAAACTATCTCATTTGTGATTGGGTTGAAATTCCACACCTTAAGGGTGAAAATCTGCATTGTTCACTGTTCATAGCTGCTGCCTCTGTAATTTCCAGCAGCTATCCTTGTCCTTTTGGTGGCATTCGGCCACCCTTTGATGTCCGTTTGGTCCCCGATTGCTCAATACTTCATATAATCGACCTTTGGCATCATTTTCATCCATGTTTTGACTCGAGGACTATGGTTTTATAAACAAATATGTCATCTTACGTCACATGAAAGTTTGAAGGTTTTTAGAAAGCGTCTGTGGGTGTGTGCATAACCCCTTTTTATCGAAAGATGTGAAATTGTGAAATGAACTTTGAAAACAAATGGACTTGTCATGGAATTTGGATAGAATGTTTGGAAAATGAGTTGCTTAAAACCAATGCCATCATTTGGTAAATTCTTTTTGTAAAGGCACGGGGCCTCTGGAACCGCGAGAGGCACGCGAGGCCTACGGGGCTCGGCGGAGGCATGCGGGGCCCTACGGGAACCCGAGCGAGGCACGCGAGGCCTCTGACGGGCTGCTCGGCAGAGGCACGCGAGGCCTATAGAACTCGACAGGGGCACGCGGGGCCCACAGAACCCGGCAGAGGCACGCGGAGCCTATGGAATCCGGCAGAGGGATTTAATCCCTAGTTCTAATGAAAATGATGGTTTTTCTTCAATGAAAGAAATGAGAAATAAGATTTTGGAAATCATTGTCCTTGGTGATTGTTGATATCTTTGGAAGGGCACATGCCGTGTTTTCTTTGTGTGGATTGATATCTATCGTCTTGTGAATGAGAGACTTGATTTGGGAAATGAAGAATTACAAGCAAGTCTTGGATTTTTATAGTTAGATTTTCTTGAATTTTAAAATAAAGGTTAAGAATTTGATATTTGATATTAGTTGTGTGTTGGGTTTACTTGGATTGATTTTGGAATTGGTACCAGTTAAGTGGGGATATAGTAAGTGTCTAGAAATATTTTGCTATGAGTATTTTAATCATCTGCGTTTTGATTTTTTTTCCTATAAGTAAAATGGGATTATTGTGTGTTGAAGATCTCGAGTCACTTTATATGTCTATGTAGTGCATCATGAAATGCTTGACTGTAAAATAGTTACCATTATGAGGATGTTATTTGTTCTAATAACGGTTAGCATTGCGGAATTGATTATTATTATCATCATCATTTTTATTTTTGTTGTAGATTTACTTTTAGTTTGGATGGATATGTCATTAGACTAGTTAAATAAGAATGCTCAATATTGATGTAGTTATATTGAGTTAAATGCAAAACCTTGAGAGTTCTGAATTGATTTGAGTTTGTTTGAATTCTTAGAGTCATGAGTTGTGGATTGGGGATTGAATTACAATCTAGGGTGACTTGCGATTTTATTTTGGTCGAAGGTTGATTGACAGGCATATTAATTATAATGCATGTATGATATGATTGATCCATTTGGGCACTGTGTGAGCTGTGGATTTGTTGGGGTATTGCCCAGTGATATGTTGGTGTGTTAGGGTACTGTGGTATTTCATGAGCCCATTCAAGTATTTTGTTAATCCATTAGTGTCTAGATACGATGCGAGACTTGTTGGTGCCAAATCTTTACATTGGTTTGCGAAACGAGAAATTACAATAGATAGAAACCTTTGCGTCATCACCACAGAATCTAGATACTTGGGAGCGAGGATCTAAAGTCTAATTGACGTACGCAAACTTGTCTTTTTTTGATACATGACGAATTTCGAGGACGAAATTTCCTAAGGTGGGGAGGTTGTAGAGACCCGTGCCTAATTTTATTATATTGTTTTAGAGAATGAATTTTATTATTATTATTTTAGTCTATACGTGCCTTTATAAATGCATTTGATTGATCGGGCCCGGATTTGTGTGCCATGGAATGGGGGTGAGGATTGTTGAAAACCTTTAGGGTTGATTATTTAATTAGATTTTTAGCTTAGGGACCTTTGTGTATTAATTTATAACACATTGGGAGATAAGATTATTAACAAGTTACTTGGAGGGGGCTTTGTGCAATTTTGCACTTACTTATAGTTCAATGACCAGAGAACTAACGAGTTCTCTTCTCTGCTTTTTTTCTTTTTTTTCTTTTTCCCGTTGATGTCTCTCTCTCTCTCTCAACCTCACAAACCCACATGTTCAACCCAAAAATCGAAGGCTTGATCGTGAGATTTGATCTAAGATCCAAGAGGGAAAGTTGTTCTACACGTTGAGAGCTTCAAATCCATCCGAACAAAGTCCAATTTGGTCGACTTCGGTTTTCCATCATTTTGGGGGTTTTGCTCTTTGAGGTAGGATTTATGCTAAATGTTTACATGTGGATATGTATATGTGTTGATATGCCTTTATTTTGAGTTTTTGGTAGAGTAATCAAATTTACAATCAAACCCTAGTCAATGGATTGAATTTTTTTTTGCTATACATGTGTTTTGTTTGGGGATTTTCTTTACATGTTTCCAGAGCTCATAATTTTCTGAAAGTTTTATTGAGAGTCTCTCTGTGTATCCTCTTTGTTGGGTTAAAATTTCAAATCTAGATTTCCATACGTAGAGCTCTATAGAAATTCTCGAAGTGGCTGCTATCAAATTCATAACTGCGCAGGCAGCACTGATACACCTTGGAAAAACAGTCTTTTTTTTTAGCACGGGTATCGCAATTAGTTTGATTTCTCCAAAACTAGACACGATATGTTTATGTATGTGTAAAGGTATATTGTACCCTGATTTTGCCTAGCACAATAGGTTTTTAGGTTACAGTTGAGGCATGTGTGCCGTTTCTGAAATCCTTTGTTTAGGGAGATTATCTATCTATAAATGGGTGTATTAGTGGTAGGTGCTATTGTGCGCACTACGTGTTTGGTGAAATGCTAGTAATGCAGATGAGAATCTTCCTAAACCTAGTATAACCTTTTTGTGTGTTTAGTGAATTTGTGGGAAGTATACTTTGATGTATTAATAGGATACTTGTTATTTGCTATGTCTGAGGAGACTACATTGAAGTTATTATATCGTGGCTAATTTAGATGATTTGGACTTTAAGCCAAGTATTGAGATTGTTGAGATGAAAAGAAAATCATTGTTGATTGTGGTTGGTTGATTTAGGCCATTGGACTAAGAATGGCGATATGATGTTGTATTATTTATCGAGGCGATATATGTGCAATAAGATGATAAGTTCGAGTAATATTGAGGAACGAACAATGTGAGGTGTTGGTAGCCAATAGTCCTCCTAGTTGAGGTGAGGCCGATGTTAATGGGTATTCGAAATGGACCAATGTATTGCTTGTGTTGACAAGGTGCTTGTGATGTGCTAACCTCTTTCTTCATTTATATATGTACAATGACTTTGTGTGAGTTGGATGATATGGCAATAGGTGCTTGTATGGAGATGGTAGGTTGAGCGGACATCATTGTATTAGGAAGGGTCGAACCCGAGGTTACATGAGGAAAAAAAAATAAAAAAAAAAACAAAAAAAAATTTAGTTCCTATGTCATAAATACTACCCTAGTAAATTAATGAATTAGTCGTGTGACTTTTGCTTGGTCGTTTAAGAACATTACCATTGGGTACACTAAATGAAAAGAAAGCAAGGAAAAACTTTTATGTGGTTTCAATAAGACGAATACAAAAGGAAGAAAGTATATAATTTTTTTTTATTTCGACCATTATATATGCATATCTATTCGTTTAGCATATTTCCTATCCGGGCTTTGGCTCATGTTGTTGTTGATACCAACTTTTCAGGTTCTGAAGTAAATTTGAAGGCTTGAGGATTCTTGGTTATGTCCTAGCTTTTCTTTGGAGAGATTCACTACCTACTTGTATATATATATTTTTTTGATTTGTGAGCCTACGAGGCCATAAACTTGTAAAATTTTATTTTGGGATTGTATAAATTTAAATAGTAGTTCTTTGAACTTTTGTGCTCAAGTGGAGCTTATTAATTGTACTCTATTATAAGAATTATTTTGAAAAAAAAAGTAAAGAAAAATGCAGCGTCTTATCGGCATGGCATAGGGATGGATATCATGTTAACTATAATGTGTTATCTGTAAACAGGTTTAATTGTGACTTATAGTTGCTCATTTTTGGGGCATGTCTTGTCAATTTTTTTTTTTTAAAAGAAAGTAGTAATTTCGCTTGTTTCTTTTTATGCCTAAATATTCGGGGCGTGACAGATAAACCTTCTTAGATAGGAGACCTTCCCCAAGAACCCCTTGAAGGATCTTTGGGAGTGGGGAGGGGGCATGGTTGAGATAGAGCGGATCTTGGATTCATCTGCATCGATGCCGTGTCTGTGCACCAAAAAGCCCAAGAATTTTCCAGCTGTGACACCAAAGGCGCATTTAAGGGGGTTCATCCTCATGTTAAACTTCCTGCACCTTTTGAACACTCCTTCGAGGTCTCGCAGATGCTCCGTTCTGTATTTTGACTTCGCGACGAGGTCATCGACATAGACTTCCACAGAATGATGGATCATATCGTGGAAGATCGCTGTCATGGCCCTTTGATAGGTCGCGCCGGCGTTTTTTAGCTCAAATGGCATCACGGTATAGTAAAAATTTCCCAAAGGGGTTCTAAAAGCAGTCTTCTCTGCGTCCTCAGGTGCCATTTTAATTTGATTGTATCCACTGAATCCATCCATGAAAGAGAACATTTCATGGCCGGCAGTGATATCAACCAAGGTGTCAATGTGAGGCAATGGCATTTCATCCTTTGGACAAGCCTTATTAAGGTCGCGAAAGTCCTCGCAGACCCTAATTTGGCCGTTCTTTTTCTTTACTGGCACAATGTTGCACAACCATGTCGGATATTGGATTGGGCGGATGAATCCTGCACTCCTGAGCTTTTCCACTTCTTCCTTGATCTTTTCTTCCAAATCTGGGTGGTACTTCCTCTGAGGCTGCTTTACGGGCTTGGAATTTGGAAATACGTCGAGATGGTGACTCACAAGCTTTGGATCCAGGCCTGACATCTCGTTGTAGTGCCAAGCAAACACATCGCTGTATTTGCGAAGCAGAGCCACCAAATCAGCTCGAGCGTTAGGTTCCATAGATTTGCTAACAAATACTGGCCTCGCGGTGCCTTCTCCATCCCTTAGGTCGATTTCTTCAAGTTCCTCCGGTTGGGGTTTTGGCCCATCTTGCATACACTCCGGAGCTGGCTCAGGTTTATCAATTATCACCACCTCTTCTCCTTTTCCTTCGATGTCGCGGGGGTCAGAAGCTTCATAAACGCCTACTGACCCCTCGCACCGTCATAAGTGGTACACAATTTTCCCCCTTTCGCTAGTCTTTGTGATCTTGCGAGGGGTCAATCTGTCGAACACTGTGGGGCGCTTCGCGGGGACTGGTTCTGATGACTCGTCTTTGATATTTTCCCATTTCGGAATTTTTATCCCAATGGGACTCGCGGTGACAGCTTCGCAGGCCTCCTCTACTTCAGAGAAGTACACCGCGTCCGAGAGATGAGCCTCACAGACCTCGAAGGGCCTTTCAGTGGCAGGTACAGTGATTTTCTTCCCAGCCCAGATGCCTTTAAGGCACTGATGATAGCTTGATGGGACCACTGCATACTTGTGCATCTAGGACCTCCCCAAGATTACGTGGTAATTGGTTGGCCCTTCAATGATGTGAAACTTTGTTGGTGCACGAATGGGTCCAACCGCGAGGTCCAGTACAATGTACCCCAGAGAGGGTTTCTTCTCTCCTCCGAAACCAACTATCCCCACCAACGACTTGATGATTCGTGGCTCCGCGATATTCAATTTTTTCAACGTCTCGAGGGGCATAATGTTGATCGATGCCCCTCCATCCAGAAATGCTCGCTTGAGCTCCATACCATTAATGTAGGCAGTGACAAACAAAGGTCTGTTATGGGGAAATGGCACCCTCCTATCTGCGTCTGAGAAGGAGATGGCGTTAGAATCCTCGCGGATGGTCCTCGCGACCGAGCCACCTTCCACCACACATGCCTCCTGGCTTTGGTCAGCTAATGCCAGTATTGCCTTGGTCATTTCCAATCTTACGTTGGGGGTAAATCCCAACCCATCAAAGAAGGTTTTGAACTTGTGGCTTTTAGACAAGATCTGATGTCTTTCTTCTTCATTTACCTCCACAGTGGGCTGATCATAGCTTGCAATCTCCTCAATGTGATCATAGAAGGAGGTCATGTAAACCTCCTCGACATCATCCTCCATGTCGTACATGAAGTCGTAGTACCCACCATTATAGCATTCCGCCATCGCGGCCCCTTCCTCGTGCTGAGGGTAGGGCCTGTCGCGGACGTCTCTGTTTACGCCAACTCTCAACTCGTTGTTGTCTTGCTTCCTTTTAAAAATTTCTTTGAGTGTCCAACAGTCACTCGTAGGGTGTTGCACCCTCCTGTGAAAGATGCAGTACCTCGGGTTCGCGCGATCTTGCTGACTAGGCTGCACATTAATTTCTGGGAGTTTCAAGCACCCATCCGTGACCCATGCGTTAACGAGATCTACGACCTCTTCTACACTGCAAGGATATGGAGGTGCATCTCGTGCTCGGTCCTTGTAATCTTTGAAAGGCTTGATCCTTTTCTTGGGGTTGCCATCACCCCCCTATGGCCTGCGCGAGGCCTGCACGGAGGCCGCAGTAGCAATCCCACCAGCTTTGCTTTTCCATGTGGTCTTTGGTACGTCCACGTCAACGGTGCCACGGATATTAAACGCTGCTTCCATCAAAGCAGAAAATGTTTGGTACTTTCCATTTATCAAATGCTTCTTGTATTCTTTAATCATGCCTATGAGGCAGATTTCCACCAGACGTTTCTCTGGAACTGGCTCATGGCACTGAACAGCTTTGTCTTGGAATCGTTTGATGAAATCAATGATATCCTCCGTCAGCTTCTGCTTTTCGTTCACGAGGTTCAGTGAAGTGATCTTCTCTACCACTTGGAAAAATTTGGTGTAAAACAGATTCACCATTTCTTCCCAAGTGTTTACAGAGTGAGGTTCGAGGTTGACATACCAAGTGTATGCCCTAGAAGTGAGGGACTTGGAAAACTCCCTCAATCGAAGATTGGGATCTTGAGAATGGACACCCAAGGTCTCAATAAAACGGTGGACATGTTCTTGAGCACTTCCTTCCTTCCCATCAAACTTGACAAATTTGGGTGGCACATATCCTTCTGGATATGGCATGGTCATTATCACAGCAGGATATGGTGGTTGAATCTCAGGATTAGGCAGAGTTGGCAAAGTTGCTTTAGCCTTTTCTTGCTGTAGCAAGGCTTGGACATCTGCCAAGGTGAGAAATGCTGGTGGCTGTGGGATAACACCCCCAGCAACTGGTATGCCTGGAGCTGGTACTGCTTGTGCCATAGGATTATGTTCATTTGGTGGTGGTGCTGCAGGTGGTATTCCGCCAAGCTGTTGAGGCTGACCCACCGGGTTTCCCTCCACACCATTTGGTGGGGGCACTGGTGGAGCCATTGGTGTCGCGGTAGCCATCACCGCCTGAGTAAGCCGAGTTATGGCCAAAAGCAACTGAGTCTGGCCATCTTGCATCTGCTGCTGTCCATCTCTAATGGTCTTGAGAGTTTCAGCATTAGCAGCCAGAATTTGTGTATTATCAATCTCTTGAATTTCTTCTAGCACGGGTTGACGTTCCATTGCTCTTTGTCGAAGAGTTTCAATGGCACTTAAGAGATTATGGGAAGAAGAACTGTGAATTTGCGAACCACTTCGTTGATTTTGTAAACGGCTTCTTGTGTCAACCATCAGCTATGAAAGCCTCCCCAGCAGAGTCGCCTTATGTAGGTTCGGTTAGTGGTTTGAGTCGATAAATTAACTTGGAGAGGCAAACAATAGCTAACAATTGAACAGGAATAAGAGAGTGTGCAAAGGGGTGAAGGATTAAGCCAGATATACAGAAAGAGAAGGCAACAACGTTCACTCCATTCCCATTTGGATCATCATCGTCCTCGAATCACAGTCTTAGAAGAAAGGTGTGCTCTCGAGCACTAGCAAGAACAGAGTCCTTGTTTCCAGAGCTCTGAGTCACTTCCTCTCTCTAAGATTTCCGTGCTCCTAAGACGAATGACTCTCTCTGTGTGTCTCTGGGGTTTATGAATGAATGTCTCATATTTATAGGGATCTACACCCAATCATGGGGCTGCAGACATTTCCCCAATAACATGATGACACGTGCTCTCTCCGTATATCCGGGCGACGTGGGTGATATCACTGGCCGTTAGGAAGCTTCCATTAGACCATGCCAGTGCATCGTTTTCCCTTCGTCGCGACCCTTAATCCCTTAAAGCCACCAAGCCACTTGCTTCTCCCCTATTCCCGCTGTGTTGGGTATGGTCGCGAGCCCCTTTGGCTCGCGCCAAGACCTCTTTCGAGCTCGTATCGACTTCCCCATCCCTGCCTTTTGGTCAGGTATAGTCGCGAGCTCGGCTCGCGTACTTGTGTGAGTGTTCACTCTTTCCCGTCGCGTTGGTCCTCTTCTCGGAGGGCCTCGCGAGGGGTGAACTTCTCCTTAGTAGCACCTCCCTTGTATAGGGCATCCCTTGCTTAGGGTGTCTTTAGTTTTGCTATGTCCTTCCGCGAGGTCGTCTCCTCGCGGTGGGGATCTCCCTCAGTCCTCATTTTTGGTTGACCGATGACGTGTCCGTTGAATCTTATCGAGCCACGTGGATAGCAATTATTGGTTGGTCAACTGCCTCGTCACCCTACGCGCTGACCTTTCCTACAGAGAGCTAGAGATAGAAACCGAGTTGGGGATGCTCCGGTTGGAGACATGACTTTCTTGGGGAGATGGAGAGCCATTTAAAGAGATAGCTCTAGGAATCGAATGGATAGAGCTAAAGCCCAAAAGGATTGCTAATAGAAAGACTGAAACAATTTCTGTTGAGAAAAGTGACCTTTCCACTCCCAAAGAGAATTTGACTTTCCAAAATTTGTCTCGAGCTACCCACTCCAGATTCAACATGAGGTGGATTAATGGAAACACATTTCTGTCATTAAATGTAATTAAAGCCCTTCCACTGTTAACTGTCACAGGGGACTTGGACAATATTTCTGTCGATTCATCCACCCTCTCCATCCTATTAGAGCTAGAATTTGCCACAAAATCCTTGGATTCAAAAGAGGAACCATCTTTATTCTCCAGAGAAGGAAATGAATTACAACCATGACAGGAGCACTCAGTTTTGAGAGTGGTGTTGATTACTATCTGCTCTTCAATGATTCTAATGGGATAAAGCTTGCCTTGCATTCAATTTCAACCACCTGATTGATTAAATCCAAAACATTTGTAGAGATGAGAATTTTCCCAACAGTGAAGTTTAGGCATTTTATTGTATCATCAGATAGCTGAATAACCTCACCCTAGAAATTACCCAGTTTAATAAAGGTCCAAGAATTCCAAAGATGGAGCAGGACGCCATAGCAATTGAGCCAAACTAGTCTTGTGGATGGAATGTTTCTGAGTCTTCCCATTTCAATATTTCAGTAAACCAATCTTTAATCCATGAAAATTTTCCACTTGAAAAGACAGAATCTCTATCTTCAATGGAGTAGAAAGTTAACACCACAAAATTGCTTCCCATGGGCTTGACTTCAGTATTGACGTGACCAAGTCTACGCAAATGTTCAGCAACAAGAGCGATAGACCGATCAGGGGGGAGTTTTACAATAGCAGATTTGCATAGCCAATCATTACCCACATCCACTACTTTAATTGGTTTGAGGATCTTCTTTGCATAATTAGGATGATTAAATAATGGCCGAGCATTTGCAGATATTGGGGGGTTAACTTTCTTGGGCCTCCATTGCAATTTAAAATCTTTCTCATAAGTCTTCTTCTTCCTTTCGTTAAAACCCCCAAATTATGGATAGGAGAAACGAGCAAATTTTACCAGAATCTTGAAACCTCTGATTTGCATGCCATTCATCTGTTTGATAGCTTGTAAGCCCTCCTCTATACATACGAGACGAACGAAACCATATCTGTCATTGTGGAAGTATGACCTTCGATTAGGAATAAAGATATCAATAACCTTACCCGAAGATGAGAAAAGTTGGAATAGCCGTTCAGCATCCATCTCCTCCGGCAGATTACCAATAAAAAGAGTTACAGATTCACTCCGATTAGAGTTATATAAGCTATTCTGGTTCCTAGAGATGCCATTTGAGGCGTCAACCCTTTCACCAATATTCCGAGATCTGCTTCTTCCATGTTCGTCAAAGAACGTTTCTTTAACTTCTTTTCTTTGCTTCCTCTCCATACGTTGCAGAAAAATAAAAGATCAAAAACCTCCCCTTACACCTTGCAAGGAATTAACTGAGCAAGATAGGACGCGGAGGCCTCCCCTTACACATCACCGGAGATTAGGCCAGAAGGTAGGACACGGATGGTCAGAGTGATAATCGAACGATTATCCAAGAAAGTGGCACGAAATCTCGTCAGCGACACGCAAAAACCAAAACGCACTTTAACTCATAGTCTCTCACTCACCAGAAGGAAGCAAATGCCATTGTTGTTCAAAGAAACCGCCGTACGTGCTGGAAAGAGGAGGCACGTAAGTTCTCTCTTCAGATCTACTCGAGCGCATGGTCAAGCTAGCGCGTTCTTTGATAATTCAAATGGTATATTTCATCATAAGGGATATTACATGTTTGGCTTTCAAAATTTATTATAAATCATTTGCTACTTATTTACAGATCAAAGCATTCAAGTAACTTTTTTATACTCAACATTAAGTCCTCACTAAAATGTACTGTTGAATGAGCGTTTAACTTGTTCGTGTTCAGGGAAGAGTTTTTTCTTTGCTTTTTTATCATGTGGTCTTTTGAATACTGGTGAAGCAATGATTGTATGTCAGCAAGTTTGGTGACGTTCATATTGTAGTCCATATATTATAGGGCCCACTCGGATCCTAGATATTGGTACCAACACAACTTTAGTGAGTGATTTAAAGTGGGTATGCCAGGACTATGAGACAGACCAAGTTTGTGTTAAGGCCTGCATGTCTTAATCTAACTTCTAAAAGAGTGATTGTGTTCAACCGTTGTGAAAATGAGAGAACAACAAAATAAAAATTCAACTCTATTAAAGGATTAACAAAATTTGAGGAATGGATTACATGAAAATGTAAAAAGATTTAGGCTAGGCTAGGGAAAGAGATAAGCATTTTCTTAACGGGTTGATAGAAATACTTTGCTGGAAAGTAATTGCATTGAATTGGTCAATAAGCCCTGGGCTTCACTGGTGCTGGAACCTAAATAAACATGCTAATAAAATAAAATTGGCCGGAGCCGAAAGAAAGATAATTGGATAATTAGGATGGGCTTTGTGATTTTGGAACCCTTTCTAAGTCTTTGATTCTTCATTTTATAGGCTCTTAAGTCGTGAGATTTAGCCTTTTGACGCCAAATCCTTCCTTGCTAATAAGCTGCCACATGGCCAATGCTTTCACGCCTTCCCAAGGAGATGCCAAAGTGTCCCATGATTCCTCCTTTCCATCCATGAGAGCATCTCCAATGGGGAGCCATACCCATTTTTGGCTCCCTTGCCAGTTTCCGCGTCCCCCAACAAGGAGACGTTTACTCCGGCCAAAAATGGCTTGGCCATTTTTTCGACCAAAGTTGGCTGGGGAAATGGCTCATGCTATTTGTGCCACGTCACCTTTTTCTCCCCATTTTCAACCACCAAACCCAACAAAACAAATAAAATAAAATAAAAACGAGCAGATCTGGTTTCAGATTTAAAGAGAAATTAAAAAACCCTTAAAAATAGTAATTTTTTTACGTACTTGGAAATCAAAAGTAACCATGAACCGTGTACATTGTCTGTAAGACCTCCGATTACCGGACTTTCAATTATAATTATTAGCCGCTTTAATAAAAGGCAACATTCAAAGAATATGATACACTGCCTAAAAAGTGAGGAGAAAGAGGGTAGATATATTATGAGATTATTTTGTGTATCTCTCGAGGAAGAACTGATCCGACATTTACAACCTTAGCATGATAGTATGATCGAACGGTATATGCCTAGACATTTTTTGTGCAAAACCACTATGTTTTATGATATATATAGGGACGGTTCCGAAGACACATAAAAAACACTTAAAAGAACACTCACATCAGTATGGACAGAGCAAGACAAATTGAACGAGTCCACCAACAAACGTACACCCAAAAAAAAAGACAGAAAATTTATTCAGTGCCATTCGGAGTTAAAACATCACATGATGATGGCCGGGCCTAGTTTTCCATCACATCAGTATGGAGAGTGCAAGACAAATTGTAAAATGAATTATTTTGGGACCAAAGCCACAACTCCTCAAGACGAAGCATACGCGATAATTGGGCTCCTCACATGATACACCCCATCATCCCAAACTAAATGACCCGACAGCACATTCCCATTTATCACTCCACTCACTATCAAAACAAACTTTTGTTTCTGTCCCACTGCCTTAAAAGACATCGTACTTGGTTCAATATTAACCGTCAACCCGGGTGGAGGAACCACGGTCGCCTTGTAAGTGGAAACGGGCGACCCCACATTCGTGACAGTCCGGTGGAACACTCGGGTCACGGACGTGTTGCCCAGGCCAGATAGGGCAAAAGAAGGGTAGTTGAGGTCCCAAACGGTACCGTTGTTGGATGCGGAGCAAGTGGTGGTGTTGGATCCGGTTACCAGTTGGAGTGACTGGTTGTTGTACCCTTGACCGCAGAGGAATTGGACGTAATCGGTTTCTCCGGCGTCGTAGACTAAGCCTGGATTTGCGGCTTTTACTGGGTTTATGTGGCCCGAACCGTAGGCGAATTCGGCTTCGGGGTTTTTCCTTGCGCTCATTGGAAAAGCTGAAAAGAACAAAGGCACAAAAAACGGGTGATCTAGGGGTTTCTCTTTGAGAGGAGTAAAATGTTTGCCAAACTCAATTGATGAGCTCATGACCATAGTACTGTGTATTGTAATTGGTTACTTGAAGGTCAAGAGCATTGAATTATCAATTTTAGTATGAAAGGATCTGACATTTGTATTTTAATTGGTTACTCTGAAGGTCGTCAAGAAAATTGAATATATCGAAAATCATAGGTTCATTAGGTAAGCAGCCTAAGCTGCTTCGTATAGATATCTGTTAATTTTAACGGAAAAGTTAAACATTTTTAATTACCTTACTCGAAAGTATAAGGGGTGTAAGTATCCACAAATGAAGTAAAGAGGGTACAAGTTAAAACTGGTCAAGGTATAAAGGTGTAACTCAAATTACCAAACATATTTGCATCATTGAACGAAGTCACAGTGTTATTTTTTCGGTACTACAAAAAAGTGGTGGTCTTCGGTTGATATAATAGTAAAACTACAATCTTATTGTAGTTGATTTTAAATGGTTTATATTTTATACTTACCAGTGGTCATGAGAGCTGACTTAATAG